>JAECUM010095439.1:0-144419 GCA_016617855.1 Megalonaias nervosa
TAACAGCGAGGCAGCTGTTAGTACCATTTTTATAAGTCTTTGGTATGACTAGGCCAGGGATCGAACCCACGACCTCCCGCATCCGAGGGGGACGCTCTAACCACTACGAAGCGGAGAGAGAGAGAGAGAGAGAGAGAGAGAGAGAGAGAGAGAGAAGATTGCTTAAATTTGGCTTAACATAATAGCTGAATACCACGAAATATGTTGTACTACTGTATACCGCGTTACTTCCGAACATACCTCGACACGTACCACGATATGCCGCAATTTTATTAAAAAACAATAATTTAATGTTCTGGGGCAAGGGCCAATCGGACTAAAATCGGATCTCCGCTGTCCTAAGTATCTCAGCGTAAAATAAAAGTGCAGGCACCTCCCAGAAATAAGCTGATATATGAATTTACTATGTGTATGTTAATAGTTCTGTAAGTTGCAGTATAAAAACTTTCACTGAAGAGAGATGGTTGAGCTTTCACTACAGCAAACACTCTGCGAAGGACGATGTGTTGACATTTGAGAGCTTGTTGATAACAATACGAGGTGTTGACCCTGAATCCAACTACCTACGCTATTGATATAATAGGTATGTAAACAACTGTGGGGGTCAACTCTTGGGGAAAATATTTATCAGAGAGGGCCAGGAAACAGTAATCAAACTTATTCAGGAAACAAGAAAAAAAAATTGTTAACTTAAGAAATCGTTTAAAGTTCAAACAGAAAACAAATGCTCCCCTAACAATTTTCGGATGATTCACAGTCTTACAAAGGAAGGTATGCACTAAAACATTAGCTACTAGATAACTAAAAATAAAAGATGGTTTTTTTTTTGTTTGTTTGTTTTTTGTTAAAAATCCGAAATATCTCCAAAAGTTGTAACTGCCCGTTTGGCCAACGCGGTGCCATACGTGACACGTGTCAAATATGTGATTAAAGGATCGTAAACATAACTTTATATGTGTAAAACTGAACATTAATTTGGGAGAAATGCATCTTTGTTTTTTTTTTTTTTATTATAGAAAAAAGTAACTTTTAAAGTAACTTGTGAAATATGAAAACATACATTTAATTATATTGGTAACAATATTACTTGGGAATTTCTGCCTTCTTTTCTGACGGAAACCACAGATGTACCAGTGATAAAAGGTACAGTGGTACATACCATAGGGAAAAGTGTCCACGGTATGCCGGAAATACCTCGCACCTCTATTGAACATCAAGGAACGTTGGTTTGGACCTGACAGGAGTGCCGGCCACTTGGAAACTTAATCACTTCAGCGGTTTTCACACTCTGAACTTGCTTTTTATCGTTTTTGTCAAGCGATGTTTGTCTTTTTTTTTTTTTTTTTTTTTTTAAGTCTCTCACAGTAAATCTCGATCTGTATTTGTATCGGCTTATTTATTCTGTAGCACGAAGTAAAACATTGCAATTAGAGCGTATCCATTTTATCTCAGTACATTCAGCTTGTTTGGATCGGGGTTTGTAAATTGATTGTTGGAAATGCATTGTTTTCTTTCTTTGTAACCCACTTTATTTCGCCTGTTTTTCGGACATAAGCCAATAGTTCACTAAATTATTTGATTAACTGCTAAAGTTCGGAGGGCTTCGTTTGTCACAACGTCCTTGACATTATTTGTAGATACCCCGCGAGCCTCACCTATGAGTAAGCTAGTAGACCTTTGGGGTACCCCACCCCATATTCCGAAAATTAAAGGCATTTATTTCTGTTTCCCTCCCCCCCTTCCTTTGTGTTGTAATCTGGAGTTTGGCTTGTATTAATAACAATAATAATAATAATAATAATAACAACAATTATTATTATTATTATTATTATTATTATTATTAATTTTTTGTGTAAACATAATAATACATTTAGATTTTTGGGTGAACTATAGTTTCCTGTATTGCCGCAGTGGAGTAAATAATCCTGAATATATGTAACATAATTTGCCGTTCGAAATCCTTTGTTTGCGATAACCCGTTTATCAAACATCCTCTCGCTGCGATTTCTTGTTCCCATGAATGGCCTCTTATTTTTAAACCCCACAATGCTGAAATCGTCATCAGAATTTGTGTAAAGTCCCCGGATATCGCCGGATATGAAAGGTGCGCTTTACCTGAGGCAACGAATTTGAGAGTGCCGACATTTAATTATCTGTTTAAACGGATAGTTCCTTAGTTCGAAGTAAGTACCTACGTAAGCAGTAATTTTTAAGCATTCACCTGTATGTTAGTTTTGCTTCTTGAAAGAAAATTGCAGTTTATTATGCAAACTTTGAAAAGCGTGGGAGGACAGTTTACCTGTCTAAAATTGGCTGATCGAGACTCCAGTACGAACCACTGGTAGGAAGTGACCTAGTTTAACCCCGTGAGCGACTCCCAATTTAAAATATTGATGACTCACAGGAGTCATTGCAATACTGTTTTAAACAGAAAGAAATAGAAACGAAGATTTTATAATTAGAAACGAGCTGACTTCCAGCTAGGGAATTCGGCTGCGCCAATGTCGCTGGCGTCATTGCATGAGTGATGGACTCTCCTCGATTAGACCCGCGAATGATGTCATACAACCAGTAACATTGCTGGCATTTTTTTTTGTTGGAGACACAAACATGGCAGTTGTGACGCTATTTCTGTGAGACCTTAAGAAGTAACGCATTGTGTGAATATATAGATTTTCTCGAGGAGTTATATACGAGTCGGGTAAGTTTATTATATCGAACGTGTTGAAGTATGAAGATTATGGATACACATTTCATTTACCATCAAATTTAGTTTTTTCAAACATTGAAATTTCACATCAACTCAGTATACTGAACTATATTGGTACAACAGTGCTTTGTTCAAGGTTGGATACATGACACTGTTAGGAATTTGAATATATTTACATTGTTCTTTGAAGATTCAGTTTGATGCGATTCATATGAGTGTGTGCATTACACCTCTTACACTTGCTTTAATATCAATAACAAAGCAGCTAATTCTTAAGTTGAAAACGTTAGCTATTACAGAAAGCAAGATTTCATCTGGATTTTAATATATCGGATAGAATTGTGCTTGGGTGAAAGGGAGCTGTCAGCCTGCATAACTAACATATCCACTCCCCCCCCCGCAATAAATTGTTTATTACATTATAATGAATCATACAAGACATGTAAACATGAGTCGTGATGCTTTTATCCAGGACAAATGACATTGTGAAGTCAGTGATTTAGACTGTTACTTATATGAGGTGGTGTTCATTCCAGAATTGGAAAATATGGGGCCAAGTGTCCCCTACCAGGGCCAGACGTTGCAGTGGCAGGTAGACTCTGCACATTCATCATCCTTGAAGAATGAGCATAAAATTCCCTAAATGTTTCCAGTAGAAAGTTTTCTATGGCTAGATGATTAATATTATGCCCTAGAGAGGCTCAAATGCAAGAGCTTCCGGGGCCCAAACTATGGTTTCATCTCACAGACCCATGCCAACTTGGTTACACATCTCCCTCAATGATATTCTGAGATCTACTCCTGACCGTGGTCTTAAATACCTGTGCTTGTATCTTGTTTATTCAGTAACTTCAAAAACACATTACCAAATGCACACTTGTGGATGTATGTACTTTTGCAATGCATGTTCACTTTTCCAGTATTACATGTTTTGAATCTCATGTAGAGTCGGGCTGCTGTCAGTTTTCTACAGTTTCCCTGTCCACTAAAATAATCTTGTCCACTGTTCAGGTCATAGTTATGTTAGTTGACAAGGAATTGTAGCACACTATGCTTTCGCCGGACTTGACTGTGCTTTTGGTGCTTTTGTCCGAATCAACAACAATGGCGGAGTTCCCTCCCCCCCAACCCCAGTTTGGGAGATGAATATTTATTGCAAACATTAATGAATCCTTAAATGGACTGCCTGTGATCTTGATCAACATCTTATGTTTGCAAGCCTTTTAATATGAGGAATTGAATTCCTCATGTTCAAGGAAAAATTCCCCTCTGAAGTTTATTTGCACATTTGAATTTGCATTATTCCTCCCTGTAAACTACTTTAAAATAATTGGAGCAGTATTGTTACTGAAGATTTCATGTTTTATTGTTTGAATTTTCTACCACTGTTCATGGATCATGTGCTTGCGATTATTCAGTGGTATCATTTTAAAACGAAACATATTCTATTTTTACATTCTGACATCCTTTGTTCACCTTATGGGCATGATATTGAGAATATTCTTGTGCACAATAAGGGTCATTGTTGCAAGGATACTGCATAGAGTAGGGTATTAAAATATGTAGTGCAGTGCCTTGAGCCAGCCCAGGGCATATTCTCCAACCACATACTGCTAGTGGGCACCTAAATTTAAAAAAAGAATCCTGGTCATTGCAGGGGACAGTAATAAATAGTACATAACCACTATGACAATGAAGACATCTGTGTATTCTACTGTGCATTTATATATAGTATGTCTTAAACATGTTGTAATCTGTTGTTTTTTCAATGAAGTTATGTAAAAAAAGGATTAATTTGAAGCTTTCATCCTGGTAACTAAGGACTTCATCATTAGACTGATCTATTCTTTACATTAAGAGGGGGAGTAGTGAGTGGATTAACAGATTATAAATAATATATTACAGCTAAGTGGCAGTTAATTAAATATTTGTATTCATAGTTGTTACATTAATGTAAATCCAGGTATTCTTATCTATTGGAATTAATTACAGTATATAATTTATGCTTTCCTATTTTGAAGTCACATGGGCCAAATATGTGGTGTAATGACCAAAACAGGTACAAAATGTTAAGTTATTTATAAATTGCAGGATGTAGTTTTTTATTTTTAATTTTTTCAGTTGACCATATGTTTTGAGCAGTATTTTAATTTTCTTATATAGCACAAACATGTAATTTTTAGAACATGACATACAATTTCTGATCTAATCAATGGTGTAATTTTTACTTGAAATAAAATTGTAAATTGTTTATAAATTGGCTTTAAGGTGTTTGTGTGCTTGATGCAGTATAGTAGTAGTGGTCATTAACACTCCAGGATAACAAGGAAGTGGCTGTCATTATAAATGGATTATTACACCATTTTATCATACTGTAGGCATTTGGCATTCAGTACAGGACATGGAGCCAATAATGCTTTTAGTACAGGCCCATCCCATGATGAATAGCCAGTAATGCCTAGAAGGGGCAATATCATCCAGATGTTTATAGCCCTGGTTCTCAAAGCAGAAGACTGACTCTTTCACACAATAATATTTAATTAATTAGATACTATCTTGACCATTGCTGGATGGAGTGTAGTTACATTAATTATATGTGGCTATAAGTTGTATTATAGCACAGTAGGTGGGTATAAACTGGTTCTGAAGTGTCAACAACATCTCGAAGTTGAAGGATATTGCCTTCTAATACAGCAGGGTGTACAAACTTTATTGTTATGGTCTAGTTGGCATAGTCACTGGTCTGTGAATGATGTATATGTTGATGTAGGAAAAGTACATGCATTGGCCTGTTACTAGCCCTCTGGATTGATTGGTATTCCACAGCTATTCAGTTATTATCCTAGGCTGTAATGGTTAAAAAGGTAACACTTGTCCAAAGCTTCACCCCACCCATATACATGGGTAAAACATGAATGTATCAAACTCCAATTGCAAGTCATAATTTACTATGTTTGTCTGAAATTTCCATATGCACAATCATTTTCTTTAGTGAATAGGTTGTTTTGTTGAGACTATCATTAATTCATTGATAATCAAGTGTTTTTTTTTTTTTTTTTCAAGTCTGTTTCCATTTCTTTTGAACAAGGTCATACAAGTGCTTTAATTTCACTCACCAATACTAGCAAATGCCTAATATATATATATATATATATATATATATATATATATATATATATATATATATATCAGACAGGTGTCAGTTTGTAATGACTTGTCATTGGCGTTAACAGGATCACATAATTAGTTAAGAAAAAAATGTTTCATATGATTGAATTCAGGTCATTGATGCATACAACTGCTGTAAAGCATCTTTATCTTCCTCACTGAAATGTGCTGTCTCAGTGTCAAACAATGGAATGCATCCAATGTTTCTATTAGTGTTTGCTTGCGAATGGGTACCCTTTGCATTATATACTGGTAAGCATCAGCATCTAGTGCGTCAATGATTTTACCAAAATAAAGTTGCATACCCTATTGTGATATGTTCAGTTGGTTTGTGTTACGTCAGCGGTCAGTTTTACTTTATGTCAGCTATTCAATAATCATTTAGAGAAACTGATTGAATAATGTAGCAAGGCAAAAACTATTTGCAGGCAGCATAAAATTGAATAATTGTGTATAGGATACAGAACTTTGTTGCTTACTAATGTCTCTAAAGGTGTGCCAGTTTTGAAATTCAAGAGGAAGTTAGCAAACTTTAATGTGAGATTTAAATAGGTTGCAACCACCTCTTGGCTCAATAAGTGTTTCACTATTTAGTGAAGAACTAGCACAAGCTGTCAGTCTTGAAATATGATTCATTTATGTTTATGTTCTACACTTTTGAACCCAGATATAAATGTCCGTCTGACACTTGATTCATTAAGAGACTGCTGTCCTAAATTTTGTGCTGTGGTTAGCACATTCTAAACTGAAATTTGTGTCCTAGGGGTGCCGATTGGTGTGCCAGGCCCTTACATTTGACCAAGCACAAAATACAGCCTTGCTTAGTATTAACAAAGCTGCACCAATTCTCATGTCCTAGAAGAGAAGCAAACAGATCCAAATATGACCAAATGCAAGATAATTCTTTATTGTGGAATTTGAGTAGAGACATATTCAGCAAGATCCCATGTCTCTTGTTAAAAGCCGTTGTAATTTTATACCAAAGATTAAGTACTTACTACTTCTCGACAAACAAGAAAAGAGATCATAGGACTAATTTGGTTTAAACTTTACACAAACTCTTGTGATATTAAATTGTTAGTGTGCTATAAAGTTACATAGGGGAAATTGTTGTTGTTGTAGGGTTTAGCGCCATTTTTCAGCACACGATAGGCTATACATGGCGGCCAGTATTAATGGTGGAGGAAAAACCCGGGGAAAACCCCGGAAAGAACCACCGACCCACAAGAAGCTAATGGCAAGCTTTCTCATATACCTGCATTGGCTGAATCCGAGAATCGAACCCATGCAGAGGTGAGATGGCAGTGATCCATAACAATGAGCGCTTTAGACCTCTCTGCCACTCAGGGACCCCACATGGGGGAAATTCTGCCAAAGTAAATTACAGAAATGATAAATGAAAATAATTACAATAAGGAATCCTACATTTAGGAGTTAAAGGAATGACCATATATTTGTTGACCGGATATCCTCAGCCTCATATTAAAATATTTTGTACGAACGATCTCAGGCTCATATTAAAATCCTTTCTACAAAGATCTGTCTGATTAAAAGATCTTTGTCTCATCTTAAAAGCTTTTCAACAAAATAACTCGTATTAATGGCTTTTCTAAAAAAGATCACAAAGTTTACTTCTACTTTTGTAAATTCATTTTCTTTAATAATGTGATCAAGAAAAAAATAGTATGGAACTAAATTTTGTTTATAATATACAAACACATATAATACTTTGTAATATGCTGTAAAGAGCTGTGTGAAAAAAATAGCAGCAAAAGCTTAAGAGTGTTGAAGGATGTGTGGATGTCAACAAGATGTATATCTGTTTAATTAGGAGTCATTTCAGGACAAAATTCTTAGGATGACAACCCTAACATTATATTGTGGGAATCATAACATTATAACATTATATGGTGGGAATCATCCCAGCAGGAGGTTCTTAATACAATTGACCTTTGAAGCAGGTCTGTATGAAATGTTCTTAGAAGATCATGTAAGCATGTTATATTACCTAAACTGGTATACCAAAGGTCCTGTGTGTTTGTGTGTGTACATGCATATATATATATATATATATATATATATATATATATATGTCCTACTCATATATATCTATAGATGTCAAAATTTTGGAATAAGTCAGCCGGGTACCCGATCAAAGGAAAATTATATTAAATGTGAACCTGAACTACTTTGTTTTAAGTTAATACACGCCAACCTCAACCCCCAAGAAGTATAAGTGTAATTATTACTAGTATGAGTGGCAAAAAGTGCAGTCTGAATATAAAAAGTGATATATATATTACATGCCATAATGACAAAAACTGTATGAAATACTTTTATGCTACTCACCTTGATCTGCATTTAGTTACAATTTTTGTCACAAATTGTCTAAATCAATGTTTATTAGTAAGAGAATACAGACACAAAAAACAAAATGATTGTTTATACATTTACATTTACTTTAAATAGTCTACACTGCATGTTGAACTTTCGCTCAAAGGTCATAAAGTCCACAATTTCTTAATGCTATACTACATCACTGTAGAATTCCTTTTTCAAAATTTGTAAAGTGCTATTAATTTGTCCTTTACTGATGCAACATGTTCTTCAGTTTTACAAAACCCCTCTCCTCTAACATTTTTCAGTCATATAACATCCATGAGTCACATCGATAAAGCTGTTTCACTTGATCTTATTTGGCACCATGTTTTTTCAATATAGACTGGTCTGCTACAAAGTGTATCGAACTGTAATGAATCTGTGATGCATGGTTTAACGCGTCTGTTTTCTTCGAAATGTGTCTTGTACAGTTACTATAAATAAAAAAAAAAAGTGTTGATGAACTTAGCCAAATGGCTGCACACATTGACAATTTAAGATCATTAGATGGAGGTCTGAGAGGTGTCATTGTCACAGGACTCGAGCCTCAAACTACTTGTCATATTGTGTCTTGTTTGATCTGAACTTAGATATGTTTTTTTTTTTTCTTGGAGATGGGGAGGGGTTTACATGAACTAAATGGGTACCCTATAACTAATATTATTACCTGTGTAGTTATGAAAAGGCGGGTACCCAATTACCTGGGTACCTGTTGACACCTATATATATATATATATATATATATATATATATATATATATATATATAGTAGAAGATGTATTCAGGAATAAAAGTGTCAGTCAACACACTCCTGTTGAACGTCATGGGTTTAATTCCCTACATTTGTAATGTTTTCTGAAAGTCTTGGAAAAAATAATTCCTTGATTAAAAAGAAACAAAACAAAACTAAAAACAACAAAAGAATATGAACACATGAACATCAACAAAAAATAACTCCAGGTTCTTGCAACCTGTGTAACTGATATACAAAATCAAATGAATCATCTTACCTAAGTTACCTGCACATGTATTTCTATAGTGTTATCCTCAGTACAAATATTATTTTACTATAGAGTTTTGTGTAGAGTGAACAAAGATGGGCATTGACTTCATTCAAACAGCCTGCTGAGTTGGATAATTCTACTGGGTAAAATTTTAAATTTGGGCATTACCATAATTTAAGTTATACTAGTGGACCAAGACAGATTTCATTATTTGAATGGACAGCCATACCAACTGCTGGCAAGATCGTATACAGTCACCATACCAACTACTGGTAAGATTATACGCAACAATAATTTTACCATGTTTGCTTTCATACCAGTCTAAAAATTAAATTGTAGGGGAGCAAGTTTCAGATGTAAAATTCGCAAGGAATATAACTATGCAAAAGGTATTATACATGTAACCTACCAAGATACACGCTGATCCCTTGTTTTGACATGTTCGGATAACTCGTCAGCCCTTAATAAACAGGCTTGTGCAGATCTAACATCTGTGTTGTGGACATTTGAACAGCTTTAAAAAATTCTGGTCAAAATTTGTTAATGAATGCTTGATATTGTTTGTTTTATCAGTAACAACTACAGTGATTGCCAGACATTCTGTTCCCCTGGTATATGCTGGTTTTTGCTAATAAAATTCGTATGTACCCCCCAAAAATGCAGTCCACCAAAATGTAAAATGTGTTTAAGTCTTTAAAGTTAACTACCTCAACATCAAAAGTCCCCCCCCCCCCCATTTCAAATACATTCTTTTTCATGCAACTGTAGTCCCAAATAGAGGCCAACTGTGAGCAGTGATTGATAAATCACAGCAGCCGAAGACATTAGTACCTCAGTGTAAGATGTTGACCCAGATATTTGTTTTTAGGTCCAGGTCTTACATCCTAGATAATGGTGTCATGTTGTGTGTTCCCTAGTAAACTGATAGGGAAATGCCACCAAATTTTCTGGAATATTTTCACACTTGGCAGCGCATATGGATGATTTTCCACAAATGAAAGTCATATTGCTTTAGTCAGACTTAGTAAGAAATTTCAAATTTTGACCAAGCAAATGGGCATGTTTTCAAGTTCATTGACAAACATTTCAGTTGGCTGGAATATGATGAAAGCCAGGAATGCCAAAAACAAGTTAAAAGGATGATAAGTGTCTTGAACAAAACAAAGCTATCTAAACATGTTAATATTAGTATATTTGTATTCCTTTCATTAAAGACAAGTTAATCTGATTTTGACACCTCAGTACATATTGCCTGACCTCATGGCTATCAAACTCACTACAGTTCTGAAAACATCTCTTACATTTTGACTGACCTCACAGCTATTGAGACAGCTCTAGTGTCCCTAGTGACTGTTGAAACTATCTGGAGTCCTCAAAACATTGCAACATATTTCCTGACTTCAGATTCACTGATATTGGGCGTTTGCTTTTATTTTCTTTGACAGCCCTTTGATGTTACTGCTGATGGTAATTTGCATGTGGAATTATTTATATGACCAAGTCATGTGTAAAGATGCCAACTTAATGTGTGAACCAGCAGTTTTATGCTCGAAAAGGAATTGTGCTGTGAATTTACATGCATAGTTTTGAAGATAAACAGATAGTTTTAGAGTACACAGAGTAAGTGTTAGTGCTATTTACTTGTTGCTACAATGATCCTTAAAGACATCTGGTTGACAGTTGTCACCAGCCAGCTTATATATCTTAAAAGCAGTTGGACCTCTCAGCTATTGAAACTCGCAATATAGAGTTTTCTAAAAAATCGGTACACTTTGCATGAACTAAGATTCACTTATACTGGGCCATTGCATTTATTTTTCTTTGATGGCTGTTTAGTTTTACTTCAACTGAAGGTAATTTTACAGTTGAATAATTTCTGCAAGCCCGAGCATGTAAAGATACTGACTTAATGTACAAAGCCAAAGGTTTCAGAATCAAAAGGAATTGTGTGGTGAAGTAAAGTAAATGTGGAATTTTAGCATAAAGATTATCATTTTACTCATTGGAAAGTGTTGATCACCGTTTACGTGTTGCTACAATAAGTTTTTGAAGTAATCATTTTGACAGATTTTACTAGCAGATACCAATCCCAAATGCAACCTTTTTAGCCACCCCACCTATAGTGTGTGTTTCCAGTTGGCCAACCATCCCAGTGTCTCATTGCCAACCCTAGTACATTTTCCCCCGCATGGTGAAAAAAGAAATCACATTAAATATATGTTAGAAAAAAAAAATACCTACCTGCCTACCCTAATTTTAGAACTGTTGCAATAGGAAACATAAAAGGGGGAGGGGTGCTTGTATGAAACTTGAGGCATTGATGTTCTCTTTGTTTCTACTCATTGTTTTGAAATGATGAAAAGTCCTACATGCGTATAGCTCTTTTATCAGAATGAAACTTGTGTATAAAACAATTAGAAGTAGAGTAACTTCCCTTGAGTCAGGAAGATGCAGTAACTGTTATTTTTACCGTACACATGTATATATAAGTATTTCTGTTTGTCAGACAGTTGTGGTAGTGTAGCTCTACACATATCTGATTACCTATGTGGATTCATCCAGAACATCCATATTTTATGTAAACAATAATAGAAGTATCCGGGTAGAAAGGCAAAGAGTTTTTAGTGCTGGTTATAATAATAAGGAAATGTATTCATTGTTTAAATATGTCATATAGTCCTGCAGATGTCATAGGTATTGCTATGTTTGCTCAGTTTTGAAAGATGTTTGTTTGAAAATCAGTTCTGTTATGAAACTGGAATAAATCTTGTTTATATACCTTTTCAACCTTACAACAACGCAGACTAGTTCATACTGGACAGTAAACATTAGGTCTGTGTCGAGGTACAAGGTCACATTCCTTAAATACCTCAGGGCATGGTACAGTACCCTTTTTGGTATAGGTGTGGTTTACCTGCCTTCACAATACTGCCTGTACATTCAGTCAAGTAATCACTCACCTGTAATCAGAGTCTTTACATAAGTAGACAAACCTAAACCCAGTTTACATTACCTTAGCAGGACATGCCTGATAGACAGGTCAGACTACACTAATGCTTGGATATAAGCCAGTATACTTATAGTCATGAGCTATCTCTGTGCCACTGTGGCTGTCAATACTGTATTACCAAGCCACTGTGGCTGTCTATGCTATCTACTGAGCCACTGTGGCTCTCTGTACACTCTCTACAGAGCCACTGTGGCTGTGTACATGTATCTACAGAGCCACTATGACTGTACATTGTATCTGTGGTGCCACTGTGGCTTCCTACATGTATCTATTGAGTTTCTAACTGTCTGCACCATATCTACTAAGCCACCATGTCAGTGATGTGTTTACAGAGAATCCGGTTATGATTAAACAAACTTGTTTCTGTGTAACTGTTCCTAACAATTATTAGTAAGTATTTATATTTTTTTTTAATTTGGTAAAGTGTGGGTGTTGCTGTATTTTGTTTAGGTCTATTGAAATTAATGCCTGGCTGAACATGGAAGTACAACAGGCTGACTGTTTGGATCTAGTTGATAGACTATCATTTAAAATTATTATTGATATGCTCTTGTTGTAGGTATAGTGTTGTGGTTTAAACATTAATTGATATAAATTTAAAACTCAGGTCTCAGTTTGTACAGATCTTACAAACAAACATAGTGTGTTCTGACTTTTTTAACGTTGTTTGATTATTTCATCCATCTGCCTCTGTATGATTCATGTCCAATGAAAATGAAAGTGAAACCTCTTCTGTTTGGTTGGGCTAAGTTTTTTGTGAATGAAGAACCATTGAAAACCTACTGTTAGACTTAAGCAGATCTTAAAAGTACTTTATATACCTCTCATAACTTTGTAAGAATAATGAGTAATAAATGGGACAGATGGAAGGAGTGGGTGGGAGTGGAGATAGTTTTCTTCTTTTACCTTGTAATGATAATTTTTTTTTTTTTTCCCAGCCAATATAATGGATACAATTAGTTCTGTATCTCTACAGGTCAGAGACCAGGATATGTTATAGGATGGCATGTTACCTGTCCATTATCACCTTTTTTATTGCTACACCACCTACTGTGAGGGATTGCCACAACACATGAGACACAAATTCATCCCAAAATATAGTTGGTCCCATATGAGAGGTGCTGCTTGGACATCCAATATAATTACCATAGTGGCCATCTTGAAAATCTTGTGGTTACTTATCCTGAATGGATAGTCATATCAGTGTGGTTTTTGCAGAATGACTATTAATGACATCTGGTTAGTCATAAAATGGATTGGATTGGATCTGATGTCTAACATGTCCACTATAATGGCCACCTTGGTACTCTTGTTATTACTACTCTTATGTGGATGGATATGTCATCATTGGGATTTTATTGAAAGACTTGTGATCTCTCATTGGTCCTAAATTAAGATGATGCTGATCTGATGTCCAGTCATTTAAAAAAAACTGTGGCTACTGTTATCTAGTTTGTCCTAAATGAAGGTGATGCAAATGGACTGTCTGTGGACGTAATGGTGGTCATCTTGAAAATGTCATATCCACTCTTTCCAAATATATGTGGATGGCTATATCAGTATGGGTTTTTTGCCAGTAGAATTCTTGTGTTCTCTAGTTCATCTTGAACCAAAAAAGTGCCAATCATTCATCCATTATACCTGCATTGACAGATGTCTTGAAGATGCTGTTGCAACTACTCCCTCATAACCTATGGCCATATTGAAATGAGGTTTTCACGAAAACACTTTTAATGCTACCTGTATGGTACTGAATAAAAAAATACAGACAATTGGACATTATATATAGCTTCCACAGCTGCTAATTTGAGAAATTTGTTATCACTAATGAGTATCAAAGTTACTTTCAACAGCAGCTAGAAAGAAAAATGGCATCTTGTCTTGAATCCCTGGAAATTCATTTTGGCTAGTAGAGTGTCAGTCCCATTGTGGGACTCATGTTTATACAATATTTTCAGGGCCCCAAGTGGCAGAGTTGTCTAAAGTGCTCACCATTACTGATCACTCCCATTTCACCTCTTTGTGGGTTTGAGTCTCGGGCTCGGCCAATGTGGGTATGAGAGAAAGCTTGCTGGTAGCTTCTCGTGGGTCGGTGGTTCTTTCCGTGGTTTTCCTGGGTTCTTCCACCACCATTAATACTGGCCGCCATGAATAGCCTATCTTTTACTGAAAAATAGCGTTAAACCCTATAACAACAACAACATATTCTTTTCAAACTGTTCAGATCTGGAAATGTTTTGGGCAGCCCATCCCTTCCCCAGTGGGAAGCAAATTATACATGTAAAAATTACACACATAATACACATAAAGGGGAAGGGGCCCCGAGTGGCTGAGTGGTCTAAAGCGCTCACCGTTCCGGGTCACTGCCATCTCACCTCTGTCTGCGTGGGTTCGAGTCTCAGGCTCGGCTAATGTGGGTACATGAGAAAGCCTGCCAGTAGCTTCTCGTAGGTTGGTGGTTCTTCCCGGGGTTTTCCAGGGTTCTTCCTCCACCATTAATACTGGCCGCCATGTATAGCCTATCTTGTGCTGAAAAATGGCGTTAAGCCCTACAACAACAACACATAAAAGGATAATGCTTTTAGTACGAATTCACTAGCTATGTGTATGTAGCTTCATTATGTATATTTCATATGCAACATAGTAAATATATACTCAACATGTAATTTTCTGTTCTGGATTGTGTTTTGAGCCAGGATATTCTTCCACTTGCCCCCCTCCCCCCAATGAAATGGTCAATCCCTTATGGCTTGACTTTGTTTATATATACACTTTATTTTCAACATTAAAACATATACATGTACATGCTTTTCAAAATCATTTATGTTGCAGTCTCTCTGTTTTTATTTGAATTGGGAATCTCCTTGTAACACTTCAGTATTGGCAGTTGCAGAAACACATCATATCTGTTTTGGTTTGGGTTGATTTTATTTATTGTCTTGCTGAATGCATGCATCATTAGATAGTAGTTTGTATGGTCTGAGTGGATAAAGTCAGGTCTCAGTGAAGCAGCTTGGATTGTAGTCTTCCTTTCTGAGAAACATCATTTGACAGCTTAGATTCCTGGTACTAAATTAAGCCAGCTGTCATGGAATTCCTTTAAATTTTCCCATTCCAGGAGCATCTGAAGCCAGCTGGAATTTAGACTATTGATTGTGTTTACTCAGTAAGAGCAGCCAGATCAGCTTCATTTTGTCATGGGTTTTTTCTGTGTGTATGACCTGAATTTGGATAGTGCCCCTTTTTTATCCTGTGTTTTGTTAAGGTCCTTGTACTGAGAGCAGATATTGAATTATTATGACTGCTTGACTCAACCTTTGTCATTTATGTAGACATATTTTTAGCAGTGGTAAATTTGATCCTTTTCTGCATTGGAGATTATAGCTCAGTATCAGATATGCATAAAGCATTCATGGACGAGAACTGACACGTAAGTAATGTTCAAGGTGTATGTGTTCCCTATTGTGTGAGTGTATATACTAAATGAGTCTATAGTATACACTTATTCCAATATACAGTGCAGCATTGTATAGTAGTAGTAATAATAATAAGAATTCAGTAGCTATATAACATATAGCATTGTTATGTCTGTGAATGCAGAATGCATGTAGGTGGAGATCAGTTTCTCCCTTTATATATATATATATCTATATATATATATATATATATATATATATATATATATATATATACACACACATACACACTGTGTTGTGGTTGTGCATTCACTTCTTTACACAGTATTCATAGGCACTGACAAAGATTTCATGGTGACCATGGTAGAGAAGACTTGGAGGGACACATTTTGCATTTAATATAGAGTTTTATTGTATACTTAAGTGTGACATATTAAGACTTGCTGCCAAAATAATTTCAGATTTTTCTCATTCCTACATTTTCACATGTGAAAATATAAGATTTCCCATGCAATGATTTACTCACAGTTTCATCAAAATTAGTACCTAACAACAAAAACAAATACTTTGTGAGCTAGAACAAATAAATAGAAACTGTCACATTTCAAACTTGATGAGGAAATTAATCTTCGATAAAGAAATTTGACCACATAGTTCGCATCTCTCTCAAATTATTTCTCCTTACTTCCTTGATGATGCCATAACCCGCTGTGATGCAATGCTGAATTGGACTTGCATCGTTTCATATAGGATTAGATTAGCTACAAGTTGACAAGAATGTAATTTACTGCGACATATTAATCAACCAAATTCTGCTGCATTTGTATGTCAAATATATTTTATATGGGCAGGTTATCAAAGTGAATTTTTGAAAAGGGGATTGGGAGAGGGTGTTTGTTGAAGGGTAGTTAAATCTTGTCAACTTTGATTCTGGAGCAAGTTCGTTATATAATAAAAAGAAAATTTTCTTTTCCTATGTTAATACCAGGTATATTTCATCTTACGGTACCAAAAACTGTATATTTTAACTCCGTGATTTTGCCATTTGTTAATGTATCAAGCTTATGGTACCACACGATGAAATATAGCCCGAATTAATGTAGAAAATATCCTCTCCATATTTTTTTTAAGTAAACTCTTTATTTATTATAGTAAACAAGTTTGGATCGAACAAATGTTTGGTGTAACTGTTACACTGAAGTTGTAAAGGAAATCTACCACATTGCAGATACAATTCAATGGCCCAATTTCAGATTCAGTATATCTGGAAATTTGTACTATCAGGGTTGATACTAGTGCATCAATTATTGTAATACATATTTCCCTAACTAAAGTGCACCATGTTATGTGATTTCTGATGTAATGCAGTACTACTATGGACATGTGACAAAAATATAACAGTGTGTAGAAAATAAGGGTTGAAAGAGAAAAAGGTGAAAATTAGTCTTGCATCTTCATGTCCTTTTCAAAACACCTGCATTTAAAAGCATTTGTTAGTACCCACTAGACGGTGGTTCTTTATAATACGCTATTACAATCTGTTGTGGTACTCAGTGAATGGTTTGTTGCATATTGCAGTCGGTGCTAGTGGACCCCAGATACTATGTTATAATAAGGCAGAGGTGAAAGGATATATTCTAATATCAAGGTTGTTAATTGGCTTTATTGTAATATCAGGGTTGGTAATTGGCTAGATTATAATATCAGGGTTGGTAATAACCAATATTGTAATAGCAGGACTTGTGAGACGGTATATTGTAATATAGGTGGTGGTAATGGGTATATTGCATTATTAGGGTTGGTAAAATGATATGTTGTAATAAAGGGGGTGGTAATGGGTATTTTGCATTATTAGAGTTGTTGAAAGTGTTATGTATATTGTTTGCAAATATAGTAATAAGGCCTATTTTAATATCAGGGATGGTAATATTGTAATATCAGGTTGGTAAAATTATATACTGTAATATCAGGGTTGGTAATATTTTAATATCAGGATGGTAATATTGTAATATCAGGGTTGGTAAAAGGGCACATATAACATGAAATCGAATGTAAATAAAAAGGAAAAGCAGGAATGGTGAGAGCAGACAGGGGTGCAGAAGATTCATTGAATGCAGGCGCTACTGGTACTGATTATGTAGGAAGATGATGTCAGAGGGGAAGGGGGTGGTGTAAATTAGAGGCTGACCGAAATTCGGTTTTGGTTTTGGCACCAAAAGTTGGTAAATGGCCTCTTTCGGCATAGTTTCTGTTTCGGCTGAAGCCAAAAAGTTAGCTTTCAGTTTCGGACGAAACTGATATTGACTTTCGATCATCAGCTGAAGATCTATTTTAATTTTCAGAATGCAACGCTAGTGCTGCGTCTATTACTCTGCTTGTCGGCTGGTCAGTTGGCACTAGGCAATTCTAGGCACTAAGATACAAATAAACACAAGCACGCGCCAGCAGCTGCAGCTTGGTAGTGAGGTTACAACCGCAACCATTGTCGGCTAATAACCGGTCAACAGCCGGCAGCTTGTATCTCCGTCCTTGGATGAACTCTCTTTGGCGGGAAGAAAACAACTTGCGCAATGCCTCTGTTCCCGTCCCGCCTGCTCGCCTTGGCTTATGTGTTGCATTTCAGTCTATTTGCGTGTTGAATACAGAGATTTCGAAGTCTGACAATATTGATAATTTCAGTTAGTTAAACTGTAGTGAATTAATCTGTGCGAAATAGAAAATTGAAGTTAATAGTAAACGGATTAGTTAATCACCGCAAAGAATGTTGAAAATTGCAGTGTGGGATTACTTCATAAAAATTGAATCTGATGCAAGCAAGGCGCAGTGCAAAGAATGCAACAAACTGTTATCACTTGGCAGCGATAAACCAAGACTTCAGACAGTTTCAGGCTTGAAAGGTCATCTGGCCAGCTGCCACAAGGAGCTCCATGGTACATATCTCAAGAGGTCCATGAACGACAGAGCAGAGCGTGCCTCGAAAAAGTTGATGATGGAAGAGAAAGCGACTAAACATGCACTACCGAATTTTGTGCAGACGACGTTGACATCAGTGGTCGAGAGCAGAATGGTCTGGCCTGATGACCACGTTGCAGTTCAGCGAATTGATAAGTGCATCATGGACTTGATCGTTATCGACATGTTACCCTACTCAATTGTTGAAGGTGAGGCATTCAAAAGACCGAACATTGGTGATCCACTCAGCGCTCATCGCTGTAAGGTAAAAAGCGAAAAATACTATCGAACAACGCTGATGTCTGCCACATATGACAAAGTTGTGAAACACGTGAAAAATCTGTTGCAGGAGGCCACCTGGATATCGTTTACTACAGATGGATGGAGCAATCCAACAAAATCATGTTCCTTACTAAGCTTCACGGGTCATTTCATTCATGAGGCTGTGCATCATAAAGTTATTTTGAGTGCGATGGTGCTGGAAGAAGATCATGATGGAAATTATCTTGCATCGAAACTTGGTGAAGCCATGACGAAATGGGAGATCGCTGAGAAGATTCACGTTGGAGCGCGCGACAATGCCGCCAACATGAAAATGGCAATGAGAGTCGCAGGCGTCACTGATATTGGCTGCATGTCCCACACACTGCAGTTGGTTCTGCATGATGCCTTGTTCACGCAGACATCGGTAGAAGCTGTTGTCAAGAAGGCTCGCAAGATTGTTACTCACTTTAAGCATAGTGAACAGGCGTGCCGTCATCTCGTGGAACACCAGCAAACAGTTAAATCCCCAGAACATTCCCTACTGCAAGACGTTGAGACTAGATGGAATAGTACATATCTTATGCTGGAACGGCTGGTTGAACAGCGCAAGGCGATTAATCTGTACAGCGTGCAGCATGGCGGAATCAACAGTCTTTCAGTCGCAGAGTGGGAACTGGCTGGAAGATTTGTTAAAATTCTTAAACCATTTTACACTGCAACGCAGGATATTTTTGCTGATGATGCATGCATTTCTGTTGTGATACCGCTTGTCTCAAATTTGAAGAACATGCTCAACACTACAGCAGCAGACCATGGCCTCAATCAAATGAAAGCGGCGCTGCGTGATGCAATGACCCGTCGATTCTCTGATATCAGTTCCTCGGCACCTTTCCTTGCTGCAACGCTGCTTGACCCACGCTTCAAGGATACATATTTCAATGTGCAGGAGGCAGCAGCAGCGAAGAAAATGGTTCTGGACTTTCTACCCTCAGTCCAAGAATCTGCTATGAACAATAGGACTGTGCCATCCGCAGCTACAATTGACAATGTAGAGCAAGAACTTGGGAGCAACGAGACTTCCGAATCAGATGCTCAAGAGGAGGCTGATTTGTGGGCTGTGCATGACAGACAACCTGCTTTTGTGAACCTACCACAAAATGTCGACAGTCAAACTGACCCTGTACCGCCATACGAACAGCAGTTGATCAGTTATTTAAAGGAACCGCGTCTGCCTTGAATGACCACGGACATATACGCGTACTGGCATTGCAGTCAGTACCCACTTCTGGAAGCCTCAGCTCGCAAATACTTGTTTGTGCCGCCGACCAGCGTGGCCGGTGAACAGCTGTTTTGTGCAGCAGGACAGTTGTATGCAGACCGGTGCAGCAACCTGCTGGGTGAGAATACGGAAAAACTGTTGTTTCTGAACTACAACATTCGTTTGTTTGGATATAATTACTAAGTAACACTAAAAGATGATATTTAGCGAAGTCCTCTTACTGCAGGCTCTGAATGGTTACTTCTAGATTTGTTTTTAATTAGTGTAGCATTGCATCATGACCCAGGCCTGTATAATAAATCTTGTGTTTGGCAACTTCAGTTTATCTTTCGGTTTCGGTTTCAGTCGAAGGTGTAGTTAAACTTTCGGTTTCGGCTTTGGCTTTGGCCGAAAGTCAGTTTATAACTTCCGGTCTGGTTTCGTTTTCGGCCGAAACAAGAAATTTAGTTTCGGTCAGCCTCTAGTGTGAATGGTATATTTTAGGAACTGCCATAAGCTTTAAGAGATCAGATGCCAAAGTAACCCAAATTTAACCACATCTCTGTCCAGGATGATAAGGAAATATTGTTCCTTTATACCATTCTGAAACAAATGCATTCTTTTACATTCCAGAGTAATCTTAATATGACCTAGGAGAGACAAACTGTCATGGGTCTGGCTTTTCTTATCAGTATCATGGAATGTGAATGCTTTGCCTCCAGTCAGGTGTACCATCATATCAGAAGGATTGGTATATAAGTTGCCCTCTCACACATTTGTCTGTCAAGGGATGATTACAGAAGAGGTATTGAAATAGCAATGATTCCCTCACTCACACCTCTTTGTCTGTCCAGGGCTGATTACAGAGGAAGCACTGAAATAGTAATGATGAATTGGAGCTGATAAGGCTGTAGTTTGAAAGGTCTTGCTGATTTCATCTCAAGCCACTGTGATGCTGGAGGCAAATATTTTAATAATGGCAATTTTGAAAGGCCAGCTTGCTTACAAGATTTACTGCTATACTTCACCATTAGTTTGTTATTATCAGAAGGAAACCACAGATTGTGGTATACCCTATCCCCCATGTCTGAAAACTGCATTTTCGTGGAATCACAGATATAGGAACATAGGGACTGGGGAATCTTTAATTGCATCTCAATTAGATGTAGACAGCACCTTTTCCCTGCCACTGACCCTACAAATTCTTCTGATATGAGTGGCATATCCTGTTCACAGGAAGTTATAATATTCTAACAATATGATTGTGTATTGTGGGATACATTTAATGTTGGAGAATTAAAAAGAGGAGAAAATATAACAATTAACTGTGTATGAACCCTACTAAACATTTACATGTATTGGGCCCATACATGTAAGCATTAGACCACACAATTCCACTATTACACTTAAATCTACTTTATGCACTCAGTTGTCATGATCCTATTAGTCTAGGTTATGCAGCACTCCAGAGGGTAGAATCAAGTGTCACATGTTAAATTGGTGTCACACGTTGTGAAGTGGGGGATACTTGTGACTTCCTTCCACATGTAGTTCTTAAAAAATTAATATAACTTTAAAGTCAGCAAATCACTTACAATAGGCAGCAATTACTCATTTTGGAATTTTATCAGTTAGAATGATCTGGAAAATCCCTCAGATATTTTTCAAATTGTATTCATGTGTACATGATTGTTGCATAGAAATTGTGCTAGTAGGTGTTTTAAAATAAAGACCT
Source organism: Megalonaias nervosa (assembly GCA_016617855.1). Classification (NCBI taxonomy): domain Eukaryota; kingdom Metazoa; phylum Mollusca; class Bivalvia; order Unionida; family Unionidae; genus Megalonaias; species Megalonaias nervosa. The sequence continues at coordinate 21,897 of JAECUM010095439.1, forward strand.
GCATCATGCGTCATTAGTGCATGTGTAAGAACCCATTCTATTTCAAATCACATGAGTCCAGCTTTCAAAGTAAACTGCAAGTTGAAATTAAATAGATGGTGGTAGCCATTAAGGTGAGTCGAATGTAGCTGCATTGTGTTTATTTGCCTGTTAAATCTAAGAAGGTTATGCAGTATAGGATGGAAGTCATATTGACTTGGTGCTCATCCACTTATTTAACACTCTTAATTGTTAACAAGATAATTGTTGCTGTTGTTGTTTTGGGTTTAAAGCAATTTTGATTACGTGATATGCTATACTTGGTGGCCAATATATCTGCTGGAGGAAGAAACAGGAAAAATTCCCGGGAAAACCGCTTACGCATGGGAAGGTATTGGGAAACTTTCTCCAATATTCATGCTGGCTGAGCCTGAGACTCGAACCCCACAGAGAGATGAGATGTCAATGATCTGTCGAGGCAAGTGCCTTTGACCACCAGGCTACCTGGTGCTACAGCAAGATAGCTACTATTAAACTAAACCAGACCACCACTGATAACTAGACTCATTGAGTGGATACCAAGTAAGGTTGCTACATACCACAATTGCTAATTAGATACATTCAGTGGGTACCAAGTAAGGTTTCTACATACCACAGTTGATAATAAGATACATTCAATGCAAACCATGTAAGGTTGCTACATGCCACAGTTGATAATTAGATACATTCAGTGCAAACCAAGTAAAGTTGAGTGGATACCAAGTAAGGTTGCTTCATGCCTCAGTTGCTGAGTAGATACAGTGAGCAGGTACCAAGTTGGCTGCCAGGTTTACTAACAATTTTAAACTTGTAAACGGTTTACTGTAACTGAATGGAGCTGCAGTTAAATATAAACAATTCAAGTCCTAACAACAATTATACACGGTTTACTGTAATGAAAACAATCCAAGATCTAACCTTTCCTTCTGTTTTTCAGTTAGGATTACTGAACAGCTGACTGCTAATACAGTGTGTATTTACTTATTTTACAACTTATTTATAATGTTATTCACAGTGTAAGATATACCTTTGTTTAATATATATGTCAATTCAGGCAAAATATTGCTCAACATGCAGTTGTTTGAGGAAATAAAATAGATAATACTACCAGATGTAGTGAGTGGACATGTACAGTACATGCTTTTGTGAAATCTACAAAGACTGAGAAACTGTACGATGACTTAAAGACTTGACTTCAAGACTTGAAAATATTTCTGTAAAGTAAAATGTCCATAAGCTATCATAGTCCGTGTTAATAAATGATTCTCTAAGAAAATAATGTAGTTCTATTAAAATGGTAAGAGCATTGTAAGTAAATCAACCTGAGGTGTAAGGCAAAGCAAAAAAATGTTTCCTATTGCATTGGTTTTAAAATTACAGTAGGCAGGTGTGTCTTGTTTTTGCTTTGTTAAACATTACATGTGTTTCATGTTGTTGTTTTTTTTTTTTTATTACGGGGTGGGGGGAAGTGATAAGATTGGCAATGAGAAACAGGGTTGTTCATCCAACCAGAAACATTCTTTTTTTGGCCTGTTGTGTACAATGACAAATTATTGTAGCTTTGGCTTTTTCTTGAGGTGGCACATTTGATTGGAAAATCATGAATGTAGTTACTTTAAGAAAATGAAACAGAAAAATGTGCATTGTAAACATTTACAGGTGAGGAAACGTTCATGTAAACATTTACTGGAGTGGAAACATTCTTGTAAACCATAACAGGTGTGGAAATATTCTTGTAAACATTTGCAGGAGTGGAAACATTCTTATAAACATTGTAAACATTTACAGGAATGGAAACATTCTTGTAAACATTTACAAGAGTGGAAACCTTGTAAACATTTACAGGCAGCAAATACAACTATGTCCTTCAAACATGTAAACATTGTAGATTTAGTATCAAGGCCTGATCTCATTCTGGTTAATGTTGCACCATATCATTTTACAGTCATGAACTCATTTCAAGGAATATTGAAAGGCCTGTTCATCATATCATCCTGTTTGTCACAAATTTCATTTCTGTTTAATAATGTTCGAATGATATAATGGATTAAAATCAAATTGGTAGTGTTGAACAGACCAAGTTAGGTTTTCACTTTTTTCATTTTGCAAAATTTGACACAGATATGGCTCTTGCTTGGTTTTAAACATTGCTTTTGAATTCTGTTTCTGCTTGATTACATTTGAAGGTCTTCCTGGATAGCAGTTAAATTTAATACAAACAATTGAAGACCTATTTCAGTCAAGTTTGATTTTTACAACATATTTGTTGAATTATATCCCATTTTACTTAAAACATTGCCTTTTAATTTATGTCTAGTAATTTTTCATGGACTTTATGCTAAATGCATTGCAACCGATTGTTGTATGAGGCTTGCATAAGGAAGTTGTAACAAGATAACCGAGTTGGGATTTCGGATTTACAACAGAACACTTTTGATGGTGATACAAATACAATGTTTATTGATGTATGACTTGAATGAGAAAAGAATATTGATTAATACGTGCGTGTAGAAGATCCAAATATTGGACAAGTTAACATAATACACATGAAACCTAAAAATGCAATAAATATAAATACAAATAAATGACCTTAACACAGTACAAGGACAAAGGTGAACAATTCACAGTAACTTCACACCATGAAAAGAATGACAGTTTTACTCGGTAGTAAAAATGATGTATTCACTCAACTAGTGAAAAATGAGATATTGTTTTACTCAAATAGTAAAATGATGAATTGATTGGATAGATATCATACAAAAATATCTTTACACTCCAAAACAATGGGTATAACAAACCCCCAAAATTAGCCCACAGCTAAAAGATTACATGCATGGAGTAACACAAAAACACTTCCATCAATATCACGCTTGGCAACCAGTCACACTGGTCAATCAGGCAAGCATCATTATAAGGAGTCACCGACCACCAATGAATTCCTTGGTCAATCAAGCAATCAGCACTCACCAATTCAGTATGCAATGTCCAATCACCTTCTACTCGACCAGCAACACTGTTCACTCAGCTCTATGGCTGCTATGGTTAGCTCTTTAGCTGGTACCACGTCGACCACGATCACCATGGATCACTCTGGTCAGCTGAAAATACATTTAACACCGTGTACTACTCGTGACACGGTATATTGGATAAAATGTAATGATGTTATATATTGTAAGTTATACAAATCACATTATTGATACAATATTACAAAACAATAAACAGGTTCAGAAAGTGAACCTGTGTCTGATAAGATTCCTGTGGTACTAAACGTTTCTTAATAAAATGCAGCTTTATATTGCTAATGTAAATCTCTTGCCAAGTCACAAAACAAGGATAGAAAATAATTGAGTTATACTACGCAAGCCAAAGCCACATTGAAAACATACAAAAATAAACGTGGTGGTACAATAGCTGTAACTTATAATATACAAAAGAAATAATATACATAAGAAATTAATAAATTACATACCTCTGCAGCGGAAGATGTGCAAGTCCCTAAGTAGACTGCTTACTGACAAGATGTTCTGTAATGTGAAGATATCACTTTACGGTGGGGCATTTATATACATACGATGTAGCCATGCTAGATGTAAATCGGTTTTTCCCATCGAGAGCACATTGCACGTGTGGCAGGGATGAACCGAACTCACTATTTTGAAATATTGATCAATATACAAAAATCACCCTTGGGTATCGTTGTATACAGAAAACGAAGGCAGAGTACATGCTTTTAATAAATAGTGATTTATGCAATTCTGTGACAGAAGTCCAGATTATAATTGTAAATTGTAAATTTTGAGGTGTAGATTTTCTGTTGTGTTCGTATATTGTATATGTATGTATGATTTATGGATCTATCATATGATAAGTTTTTGTAAAAAATGATTTTTTGGTTCAGCATTTGTCGGTAACATTAGCTTTCAAGTCACCAATGGGAATCTGATTACCACTCTAGATTTTGATTGATTAGGCACACAAAGATTGAACAGATTGAATCGAAAGTTAGGCATACATTTCCAGTCATGCCAATATGAACAAGAAAATGAATTGTAAAGTTAGACCGATATGTTTTCACCTGTACAGTATTAATCATCATGATCCTGTATAAATAAACAGTAAAAAAGACCCCTGCTATTGGCTTCGGCTGAACTCCTTGTTTATATTACAAAGAGTTAAGTGAAGAAATTTTCTATTGTTTTACAGTTAAATTTTACTGAGGTATGGCTACTGATTATTTAGTGTTAATTAAATTTTTTTGTTACATGTAATTTGCATCAAGAACATAAAATGAGTCATGTGATATCTTGTGTAGGTCATCTGCATTTGACATGTAAATCAAGACTCGTCACACAGGTAGCCCATTGCACTGGCAGCCCCTTAGCCAATCACACTGGCAGCCCCTTAGCTCAGGTCGGAGATGATTGGATAATTGGACCATGCATTATATTGCTAATATGTTATGTTTCACACTTCACTTAGCATTTTTGTGAACAGTTGAATGTCTTCAGAATAATTCACCTTATATACATGTATATATTTATATTTAGAGAGAGAGAGAGAGAGATTCCCAGCAGGTTTCAGCTTATAAAAACTGCTGAGAATCATTTGGATAGTTAACAGTTGCATGATCTATGCAGGTTCAGACATCTAATAAATGATCAATATGTTATTGCTGATACTAGGCCTTATTTTTTGAGGCAGCTGATAGTAGTCTATTGGCCACATTTGAAGTCCCACTGTTAGCTAGCTGCAGAAATGAATCATTACCGCACCTTGCCCTGTTACATGATTCCTCTTGTGCAGATCTCTGCACAATACATGCAGGTTTAATGACATGGAGATCAGAGATCTGATAACAAGGTAGGGTAATAGAAGGTCAAGTACACACTGTATTTGACCAAGTAAACACACCCTTCACTCAGAGATCATAATAATAATAAAGACCAGCAAAAGCATGAGGAGTTAACTCCCTTCATCTGTTTTTGGTGACCTCTAATTTGAAATTTTTTTTTATCTCTCTTCCAGTGTCATTTCACTGATACAAGCACATACAAGATGGTGATAAAGATTGACTATACCAACTTGTGATCATTTTACAGATTGATTTGACCTTTACATTTCTAATGCAACAGCATCCAGATAATATTGACGGTAATGATAGAAAATTTATTGTTTTAAGTTGTTGTTGTTGTTGTTATAGGGTTAACGCCATTTTTCAGCACAATATAGACTATACACGGTGGCCAGTGTAAATGGTAGAGGAAGAACCTGGGAAAATCCCGGAAAGAACCACCGACCCATGACAAGCTACTGGCAAGCTTTTTCACATACCCACATTGGCCAAACCCAAGACTTGAACCCACGCAGACAGAGGTGAGATGGCAGTGATCCGTAACGGTGAGAGCTTTAGACCACATGGCCACTTGGGGCCCCCGTTGTTTTAAGTGATTTGGATAATAGGGTAGTATTAATAGTTATTACATGTATTGAGCCAAGTGATATAAACACCAAGAAAGATGACTCTTCTTAAGTACTTAAAATTTTGGATGCGAGGTTCAACATATATTTACTATTTAATTTCTGAAATGATTTATACGCTATAATCTGTACAAAGCGAGCAGCATATTTTTCAAGACTTTCAATGAATGAACATATTTTAACAAATGAATGAAATACATGCATCAAACTTAAGTGGCAACCTGAATATTGTTCTTATTTTGGTGAACAATTATGAGACATATGCAGGTGTGGGACTCCACAGAGCAGTAACATAGGTATACATACAGTATTATTGAACATGCTACTTCATTCAGAAATTTTCATTACCATATATAATCGCTTACAAGTCGATGTTTTTTTTCTCTTCACGAAAAATATGATCCGTGCTATGCAGGGGTCGTACTCTAAGCATGGCATGCAAAACAGTCGGATGCATCTAGGGGCAATGTTGGAAGCTTAGGATGTTTGCAGTACACAGAATAATGTCCCTTAAAAATAATTTAATGTTTTCATGGCACTATTCCTATTCAGAAATGGGTAGATGGTTGAGTGTGTATTTATCCGTCTCATCATGGTATTCATTACACAGTTGAGTACTGGTATCAATATTAAAGGTGTCATAATTTTAGGAGAGTAAATATGGCATGGTAGTTGACCAATCTTCAGCCTATGTTGATACTTTGGAGGCAACTGTTTCCTCCCCTGGCTGGCAAGGGCAGCTAAATATCTTTTGATACATGGCATGTTCTTAACCCTTTCATCACTCTGGACCAATTTTCCTGTCCAGGGGAAGTAAGTCCGTAAACACTATGGACTGCTTTACCGGTCAGGAGCAGTGTTCTTCTGTAACGTTATAGTACCTGACTATATAGATTTCGGGGTACCTCTAATAACTTCCTTCTTGTAATGTAGATATTATATTTGGATTATCTCGTGAGTTTAGCTTGTATACAACTAGAAATATGGAACAAAGTGGGCACTTTTAATGAGTTTTCCAAATGGTGAAATTTGTATCCAAAATGGCAGAGTTCGAAGAAAGATCAGATGAGAGAGAAGTGTCAGATTTTGAATTACCAGAGGATTTTACCAATTTCGACCTAGTACAGTTGGATGAAAATGAGAGAAGATGTCTTGAGAGACAGTGGCATGCGCTTGTGGGTGAAAGTGATGACGATGAAGAGGACTTTGAAGGTTTTGAACCGGAGGAATTATATGCTCCACGTAGTTTTGTTTTGATGAAGTTGGAAAACCAAAGAGATTTGTTACAGTTTTCTGAGAGAGTTGGACCCACCCGAGTGTTAGATGGCTCCAGGAATATTTTCAAGTATTCTATTCAGATGAAGTTTTTGGAAACATTGTCCGTCTAACGAATATGAATGCAATGATCAAACATGCCAGAGGCGATACAGGTGTGGGGACAGATCTCGCCTTGGATGAAATCAAGGCATTTTATGACTTCTGTTGCTGCTAGAATTATTCATGAGTACATCTAGGGTCAATTGAACAAGTTTTGGTAACTTTCTTCTAAGTTTTCTAAGAGGTAAATGGAAAATTGCTTGTATTTTACCTGTTGTGTTACCTGTTTGCACCTGTATTTTAACAGTTGTAATAGATATGCCCACTTTAGTGAATTAGTCGCAAAATATGATTTTGAACCTTGATTTTGACACCTAATACAACCAGATATCTTTAAAATTGGCAGTTTTGTTATTTCAAAGTGAACAAGTCATTTTGCTTTACAACTCCAAAGTTACTTAGTGTTGAGGGCTCTATGCCTACAAAGTTACTTAGTGATGACAGGGTTAACATACTGTAGCCAGATTTTTACACAGAACAAAGATTGAATCTGATCACTGTTCTCCAGGAATGGCCCTCTGGAGGCTAGTGGTGAGACATGGATTCCTGACCCTTCTAGACGCCTGTAGGTCAGACATGGAATTCTCATCCTCTTACAGGCCAGTAGGTGAGACAGAGAGTTATCAGTCCCTTTATAGACACCCACTTATTGGCTGATAGGTCAGGCTTGGCATTATCATCCACATGTGTATGTGTTGACAACTATTACTATCACTTTCAAAGGTTTGAGGCAATTACAATCACACTGTCTGTGTTTTATCTACCCACGTGTCATGCGTCAAATATGCAGAATTTTCCGATTTGATGCACAAAAGTCGATGACGGTATGTAAATTGACGCACCCCAATTATGTTTTGCTGATTAACACAAAACAAAGGTTTGGTCTAAAAAAATTGTCGCTGGTACGTAAATTGATGCACCCAATGTTATGTTTTGCTGATTAACACAAAATAAAGGTTTGGTCTAATTACTTCATTGGCTAGATTACAACTCGCTCAAACAGAGAAAACACGCACATATCAGTTTCTTATGTTGATGTTATCATAATACATAGGGTTGCAACTGAGTGTGGAGCCTGGAGCTGACCTTATTTGACCTGTAACTGTCACATCATTTGTAGCAACAGTATGTTAGAACCATAAAGAGGCGAAAAATAAACATGTGAATTTACTGTGATTCTCACGAGAATCTATTATTTTATGCACATCCTTGTCACGCAAAGAATCAACAACTTCCATTCCCTCAAATATATGTCTTGTGTTGTTCCAAGATAATATCAGCGTTTGAATGAAAATGGTGTCCAAGGTAAAAAAAAAACTTAAATAGATCCGAAACAAATGAAATTATCATTTGGACCGCGTTTTTACAACCGGCTGTCGATAATAGTATTGTTATCGAATCAGTGTAGCCTTCATCATCTAAAGATGAGGTAACGGTTACTTGTAAGGTAAAATGTAATTTTGTGCAGCAATAGTTGAAAACATACAGCTAACTGCGTTTTCAAAAAAAAAGGTAAGTTGAGTGAAGAATGTGACATTGTAGATGCCTTTATGTTTTACCATATATGTTCAGAGGCTAAAATAAACCTCGATGGCCAAATGTGCCAAAAAACAATAACTTTCAGAACAGTACACGGGGAAGGGATGCTGTGTTGCCAGAAAACAAACAGTTGATTGAAGGCAGAGGTCTCGCTAGGATTTTAAAACTAGGAGTCCAGGACTCCCATTTTGGTAAAAATATGAGTCACACCAGCAAAAGTTGCAGTCCCCTCCCAGAAAACTTTGCAAATTAGAATAACTATCGGTTGCCATTGCGTTTAATTTTACATTCTTTATAACATTGACATAGCTCTTGTTTGTCCATCAGAGTGACACTGAATTTTGTCAATCCAAGGATGGTCTTATTCCAAGCATTAAGCTAGGTATCACAAACTTTTCTTACACTTGGCTACTGTCCGATCTGAACTTTCAGTTCTAGCAACTTAGCTCTCTTCTGAATCTCATCACAATCTTCGTCAGTCTGCCGTTTGACTCCAAAATACTATCCAAATTTGTGAATGGCATTTTGTCCAAGTCTCAACATGTCTTGATTCCGAGGTTACATGCAGCCGCCAGTCAAAGCCTTTGAACTTGCTGCCCAGCTAATTGCATCATGTTCTTTTGACCTACTCTTATAATGGCAACATGTACATCAGGGGGTCTTTGAGCCACTGAATTCTTTCATTGTAAATATCAGCATATTTCTCCTCCCTGCCACCAGTCAGAGTCTTCGAACTTTTTGCCCAGTTATTGCATCATGTTCTTTTGATGTACTCTTATAATGACATGTACATTAAGGGGTCTTTCAGCCACTGAATTATGTAATTGTAAATATCAGCACAGCTAAGTGATCAATACATTTTCTCACTAAGCAGGTGGCTGAAGCAGGACTGGCAAGTCTTTGAATTTTGCTGCCCACCTATTACATGTGTACGGAGGACTCCCGCCTAAGTGATTTTCTGTGTCCTAGATAAAAAAACTGGCATCCAAATACGCGTGATTAAGCGTTTCTGAGACCTCGAAGGTTGACAACACCAGGCACATTTTAATGCAGTTTTACAAACAAGACATAGCAGCAAAAGTGCTACTTAAGTGTGTACATTGGCTGAGTGTAAAAGACATCCCTTTTTTAAAATACAAATCTCTTCTTAATTTAATACACGACTTAACAGCTACAGAAATTGATGCCATTGGCATTTTGAAGAATTCCGCTGTTCAGTATGACTTGGCTACTACCTGTTCAGAGGTACTGGAGAGCCTATCAAACATTGTTGAGGATAGTTTTATACCTGACTTGGAAAATTCGTCATTTGTGACAGCAATGGCAGATGAAAGTACTGACATAGCCAACAATAAACGCCTTGTCATATATGCCCAGATTATTTCTGATGATATGAAACCATCAACAAGATTTTTAACAAATATAGAATGTTCAGATGCTTCTGGCAAAGGAATTGCCTTATTGGCTTTAGTCACATTATGTAACTAATATTTTTTTTGTGTATTTAAACAATATAATTATTTTTTAAAAACTACTTTAGACTGATCATCAGCTTGAATAGGACTCGTACATTTGGATTTTGACTCAGTTTTTTGCCTTGATGAGTCAGACGACTTACATGAAGCCATTTGTAGATAAAAAACACTGCACTGTGTGTCAGTACTTTGTCATAAAGCAGGCTGTTTATTGTGAATTTTATTGATGTGCAGAAGAGGTGTGACATTTAACCCCAACAAGCTAGCTTACAGTACAACTGATCTACATGAGACATTATAGACTTTATACTAGTAAAATTCCGTGTTCTGAGAAGAGGGCATCAATAATTTTCATCTCTCTCTCTCTCTCTCTCTCAAGCAGTGTCATGTGCCACAGGTAAACATTGGTGGGCTATTAAAAACTCACTTAACCAGCCCAATCGATTTATAGACCAATAAGACTTTCCTTTATCTTAAATGCTTTAGTAACAGTTCAATATAGTTAGCATTGACATTGGTACTTTTGCCTGGTGGAATATCATATTGTGGACAAGTGATGGATGGTGTTAATTTAATTATTTTGATAATTAATCACCTGTCAGAAGATGTTCCAGAAAGATTGGCATTAGACAGTAGACAGAGCACTAATTAGGAATTGATACTTAATTCTTCTAGATAATGGTTAGGACCGTTGTCAAGGGAATAGCCACTTACCTAGGGCAGTTTGTATATTCCATGTAAAAAGTTACCTTGGCACCAGTCAGATGTTGAATTACTTAGTCATAAAAAAAACCCAGAAAGCCCAATAATTAATAATTAACTAGTAATAAGCATATACATTTTTACATATTGTTTGCATTTGTGAGAAAGCTGCCAATAGTTTCCTGTGGGTCGATGGTTCTTACCAGGGTTTTCCTCTACCAGTTTTATTGGCCGCCATGCAGAGCCTATACTGCGCTAAGAAATGACATTAAACCCCTGAACAAAAACAATGTATTGGCTTCATATAATGTTCAGGACACATTCTATACAAATATAGTCACTTACAGTTGTGTAAAGCTGCTAAGTGCACATGACCAAATCAGTCATTACAGTTGAGTACAACTGCTAATACACATGACCAAACCAGTCATTACAGTTGAGTACAACTGCTAACTACACATGACCAAATCAGTCATTACAGTTGAGTACAACTGCTAACTGCACATGATGAAATCAGTCATTACAGTTAAGTACAATGGCTGTCTGCATGACAAAATCAGTCATTACAGTTGAGTACAACTGCTAACTACATACAACCAGACAAAATCAGTCATTACAGTTGAGTACAACTGCTAACTACACACGACCAAATCAGTCATTACAGTTGAGTACAACTGCTAACTGCACATGATGAAATCAGTCATTACAGTTAAGTACAATGGCTATCTGCATGACAAAATCGGTCATTACAGTTGAGTACAACTGCTAACTACACACAACCAGACAAAATCAGTCATTACAGTTGAGTACAACTGCTAACTACACACGACCAAATCAGTCATTACAGTTGAGTACAACTGCTAACTGCACATGATGAAATCAGTCATTACAGTTAAGTACAATGGCTATCTGCATGGCAAAATCAGTCATTACAGTTGAGTACAACTGCTAACTACACACAACCAGACCAAATCAGTCATTACAGTTGAGTACGACTGCTAAATGCAGACGACCAAATCGGTCATTACATAATGTGCTGGCAGATCGGGATCAATGCAATTTGGCAGGAGTAAACAGTGAAACAAACGACACTGTCCCTGACTTGCCAGCGTATTATGTGGGATCAGATCAGGGTCTACAGGACTTGACTTAAAAGTGATTACTTACAGTACGGATACAGTTCATATTTTCAGATGAAGCATAATATGTCTTTGGCCTTTTTTTGGAAATTAAGAAATATTTCATCCAATAGAATGAAACGTAAATCAAGGTTTTGAGTAAACATCATCTGACTGATACAATTTACAATTTAGCTGGGATTAGTGGTAGCCTAACTGGCATTGGTAGAGTGTTTCACCCAAGGATTGCAGGTTCATTGTCCGCCTAGGCTAGTCTGGGATGGCAGCCTCTGTGTCTTTGGCAAATGCAGTTATTTTCCCTTCCTAGTTGAGCCAGTAATGCATTAAAAGTGCTGTTAAAACTACCACCACCTTCAAGTACAATTTAGCGTAGATGTCGATAATGAACCTTGATATTTTTTAATGAATCTGCTGATCACGTCTTGTTTGGGGTTGTGTATAATTTGTTTCAAAGGACTGAATAAGAATACAAATAAATCGGTGTAGACGAATATTGCACACTGATATGATTGATCATCATTCATAACTATTGCTTTAAAACATACTGATATGATTGATCATCATTCATAACTATTGCTTTAAAACATGCTTTCAATAGATGTGATAAATCGAAAGAGAGGCTGCTTGATTTATGAATCTGTTTGTCACACACGTCAAGAAATGAACAGAATTGACTGCATTTAGTTACTTATATTAGTTTCAGATATGTCTGCATGACCTTTGATGCAGCTTGTGTATTCCCTGGTAAATGGAAAATTTCACTGTAATATTGGTCTTATATCCATAATAAATGGGACATTTTCAGTGTAATCTGTCTGCACAACCACTGGTGCAACTTTTGCGTTCCCTGGTAAATTGAAAATTTCACTGTAATATTCTCATATCCATTATAAATGGGACATTTTCAGTGTAATCTGGCATAGCATGGCTAAAGTAATATGGTATATCAACAGAAATGCATGAACAGCATCATAAATGTGTATCATGTTTTATCAGATGTTGCATATGGTGAAAGGTACAGTATCAAAAATGAACTGTTGATACGCTGACTTAGTTTGCAGGTACTGTAGTATGGCAGCCATCTTCCATTTTAAGTTGTTTATATATATATATATATATATATATATATATATATATGTATATGTATTTGGTGTATGGGTGACATAGTAACATTTTGTTATGATCACTATCCTATGTTAAATATTTGTTAATATGCATGTGACAGCTCTGGCACTAGTGTTACCTGCATTACTGTCACAACAAAGCATACCACAATTGCATAGTATTTATTATGATTTGTTTACCTGTAGTTTGATGCTAATGACCTAGTAATGAACTATAACAGAATAAAATTCCTAATATTTACAAGTTGTCATTTACTTAAACTAATACAGAAAAAAAAAAAAAAAACCCTACTAGTTACAAAGCAACAAAAACGAGCAAGGCTACATAGTGACAAACTCCAAGTTCTATTTGGCAATGTGAAACTTATATGACCTCTCAGGATAAAATTCTTGGTGTATTCGTAGATAACAATCTTACTTGGTCTATTCACATTAAACATGTTTCAAAAAAGGTTAATTCTTATCTTTGGCTACTGAGGAAAATCAAAACATACCATTCCTCTTCAGCATAGGGTCATTTTTTATGAAAATTTTATTCAGCTATATCTGGGCTATTGTAATGTAACTTGAGGTAATACCTCTAATTCAGACCTAACAACACTTATAAGACTCCAAAAGAGGGCTTGTCTTTTAATTCTAGATCAATGTATAGACAATTTCCAGGATGTAATGAATAATACAAAGATTTTAACAATACATGAAAGAATATTTCTTAGAAAGGCCATATTGATGTATAAAACATCCAGAAAAGCCATTCCTGTCTATCTAAGCAATATCTTTCACCAAAGAGATGGAGATGGTACTCCAAATTTAAGGTCCTTAAGAAGTAAAAATTAATTATACCAAGGCGAAAGAAGGAATTGTTTAAAAAATTTTCAATATACTGTTCCACTGGTATGGAACAACATTCCCAGTGACATAAGGCAGGCTCCTAGCATTTCTTCGTTTCCTACTCAGTGACTCAAATGGATGAAATCTTTAGAAAATTAAACAGTTCTAGTACAATAAATACCGCCTGCTTTTCTGTAATTTTGCATCATTTTCACATTTAAATTTTTCAATGCAAAAAGATATTTTATATTTTATATATGATTATGTTATGTATTCACAGATGCCTGTGCATGTGTTCCAGGCTTGATACTTTGACTTTTAAAATCACTTAATTATTTAGTGTCAAGCAAGATTCTTCATTATCGTGTTGTATATACTGAATATATTGTATATAACAGATAGAAAGCCTCAAGGTAGCTTAGTTCTGTAAATGAGTTACCTTCTCTAAATTATTATTGTTATTATTATTATTATTATTATTATTTCAAGATAGAAACTAAATTTGCAGAAACAGACTGCAGTTGAACTGCAGCTCTTTTAACGATGTTCCAGATTTCATGAAAAGTTTTATTCAGACTGTATTCAACTGTTGATCTTTACTAATGTAAATTTGTATTTAAATTGGATTGAATTGTATATTTTGAAAATTAAAAAATTGGTGATGATCAGCCTCACGTTCCATGAGTCTTCTTGAGTAATGATTTTCCATTATGTACAGATAATTGAATTCATCATGGTTTCCCATTTTTTTTTTTACAAGGTTTTGAATTTGTCATGCTTGAGTAATGATTTCCCATTTTGTACAAGCATTTGAATTCATCATACATGAATAATGATTTCCCATTTTGTACAAGGATTTGAATTCATCATGCCTGTGTAATGATTTCAGACTTGAATTAGTCTGGTCATTTGTAAATAAATACAGTAGTGTTTATGGTGAAGATGTCATTTTTCTTATTTACCTTTTCTAGCAGTGATGTACCATGTGCTCACTATTAGTGCCCAAGTTAATCATCAGTGAGACATTTCTGTCATTGAGAGCAGTTGATTGTTGTTTGCTCTTTTGGTAATTAGTGAATCTGTGTCAGCTTGTGGTGCACTCAATTCAATAATTCTAATATCAACCATAATGATCTTTTATATTTAAGTTCCGAGGCAATTTTTTGTTGCGTATGGATACTGTAGAGGCTACTTTCCTTCACTAAATATGAACAATAAGATTGAAATGGCACTATAGCCTAAACTTAAACTTGGGGAGATAGGGAACAAGTTGGAGTGTTAGAGCAGAGATGACTAACAACCAGACCCATGACATTGAACTTTAACAGTAAATGCAAAACAACTGACAAGCCATGGGCACTCTTTTATGTCATCGAAAAAGGAAATTAATAGCAACACCCACTTCCTTTTACAAATAAGGTCTATAACCATAACCTTGCCATTTCTGTGCTTACATTTTTATAGTTTTGGCATGATCATTCACTGATTACATAGATCTGTGTAAAAGGAGACATTCCAAACTAGTTTTACAGGTACAAATTAAGAACTTTACAGGTCATTTAGTAGGCTTTTTTTTTTACAGTCTCTAGCTTCATATCTACATGTACAGTTTTGTTGCAATACATTGGCTGTGTCACATAGCAAATATGCTACAGTTCAGTTGGTGGTTATTGTTTTACCCCAGATATAAACAAACAATAGTTATCAATCAAAATTGAATGTAACATATTTTACTGTGTGACGGGAAGGGTAGCTTCAAACTCAGAGTAGAGAAGGTGTGAATCAACAGAGCTTTGTGTAAAAGTAGATATCAAATGATCGGTAAAGTATTTAAATCAATCTGAAAGATCTTTATAATGATACATGTTATCAGTGGCTGAATATTCTGAAGAAATGAAACGGATGAAATAATCGTAATGGAATTAGCAGGTTTGGAGGGATGGGCAGAGTTCAATCCATGTGAGTTAGTCACCTTGTGTTAACTTGTAGACAGCAAGTGGGTGTTATCAATAGTTTTGTTTTCAGTCTTTTTCTCAGTCAGACAATGAGAGCATATATCTGCAACAGCTGTTGTGGATGAATTTGAAATTTGTAAAAAAAAAAGAAAGGCAAATAATTATGACTATTGAATTATAAAGTAACTTGTATAGTGTGTGTATATATATATATATATATATATATCTATAATTTTGTACCAATTCATGAATTCATGTCTTGATACAAAAATAAAACATTGGTTACATTGTTATATTGATTAATCATTCACCCCTATTTGGAGGACCTAACCTCTGAAAATGTGCCTATTGATCCTAATTTAACTCCCATATTAAAAATAATGAAACACCTTGATATTCAAAATTCAGTAAATTGAAATTTCTGGGTGCTCCTGATCAGAGCTATATTTCTCATCCTTGATGCAAGTTTCAGTTTGACCTATGTAATTTTTTGTTGTACATGTGCATGAAACGTGTTATCAGTTTTGCACCAAATGAATCAGGTGCTGCTTTCATTATTGAGTGTTCTCATGTCATGTCTGTAAAAATACTATAATTACATCAGTATAATTTTGTCCTTAATTTTTTCAGTTTCAGATGGGACAAGATCTAAGAAGATATTTTTTGCTAAAATTTTACTTTTCACTATTAACCAGTTATGCACCAATGAACCCATACATACACTATTTTATGTATAGACTGGTTCACAATTGTTCTGTATCATTAGTACTGTGAATCCTTAAAATACTGTTGGAAAATGTGTGGGATATATGTGCAGTGTCTTTACCAGTCACCCGAGGGACCCGTCTCATTTATTGAGATATATGGTAGTTTAATTATAGCATAATATGAATAGACAGAGTACTGAGTGCATTTGGGAAAGTATGGACACTGACTAGATAGATACAAGAGGTGATTAAGGGAGCTGTATTATTTGGAGGTTGCAATGTATACAGTATGTATTTGTAAGTTGGGTCCAAATGCAAAACTGCATAGACCCAGAACTGCCATCATGTAGTGCTACAGCATATCTTGACCTCTGCAGTGTGAGGCACAATATGCGACATTAGAGCAGAGTCTGTTGTTGTTTATAGTTGGACATGATTTATAAGCAAGCACATGTAGTAGTTATTATTGCTATATTTTTAGTGAGCATTATTTTCCTGAATACATTTAAGATCTGTAAGAGCATTGCCAACAAAACAACAGGAAATGTTTTTCTCCAACAAAACAATTACATCATTTGGATACAATATTTGTCCCATAGCAAGAACATGCAGGAAGGAAGATTAAACAATTTCCTAAAAGTTGTGGTTATTCTCAAAAAAAAATGTTAAGTGTAAGTATTTCAATTTTTAATGGAGATCTGCATTTCAAGGCATTTGATTGGATAAAATGGCATTTCGTTGGATAAAAGTGCATTTCATAAAAGCAGTTAATTTTAAAGTGAATAATAGGCAAAAATGTTTTGACACGTTTTATTTCACCTGCATGAGACAGATGTAACCTTTGGTACTATTGAACTCAGTATGAATGGTTTTATTTTAAGTTAGGCACATTAATCATGATTGCAGCTGAGACCAAGTTTTGTGGCTGACTTGCTTGGAGGAGTCTGTTATAATGGTGTGTAAACCATAGTCTGTTCTAGACTTGTCAAAATATAATTCATGCTTGGACAAATAAACTCAATATACGTCTGAAAATAGCTCGTCATATTTTCAAGCCCTACCTTTGTTTCTTCATTAAATCTCTCCAGTGTTGAGAATTTCTCTTTTTGTGATATGGATGGGGTAAGTTTACCCTTGATCTGTCAGTTCTAGAACAGAGCATGCTATTCATGCAGGCTTTTTATGTTTGTGTACTGCCACATGACCGTATGTTCTGTTTGTTTTTTAAATCTTTTCAGTAATTTTGATTATAGCTATTTAATTGTTACAAATAAAATTCATTGAAACGATTAAATGATGTTTTATGCAGATATATTACAGTAATTAGATGTAGATATTGCAGACGATGATTGACACAAGAGATGTAGATGAATTCATGTTGAAGAAGTACACAAAATTAGTGTATTCCTTAACATAACTGGATTTTCATGAGTTTGTCTTGTTTGTTCTTTACACAATGATTACAGTGTTAGAAGTTCTAAACTAGCACAGTGAACCTTTCAAAGGAACCTTAATAGTGGATAATAGAGTGACTCTAATTTGACAGAGCCTCTCATCTCTTATTAATATGCCAATCATTCTGAGGGTTTTCCAATTATGGAGTGTTATAACTGGATATGACTAATCATTGCATATATCCTGTATGACACTAGAGATGTATGAGTAATCTCAATTACCTGCGACAGTACTATACAATTGAACATATGGTTTTATTTAAACCATGCATATAATCTAAGTGCTGGCACACAGTTCAGACCATGACAATGAATTATTTTCTGTGTATTTAGATATGAAGTTATACACTCTAGTTTGTCACAGGGTATTTTGGACAGTAGATACATGTAGCAATTACTGTGGCTCATGACTGACAAGGTCTGAAATTATATCTGGTACTCTACTGTGAATTTGTTGTGGTTTGCAGCAGTGACAAAATTTATGAAAATTAGTTGCTAACAAAGAATAGTAATATTTCTTCATACAAACTCAGTGTCATACCATGTTCAGATCCATCTTACATGTATCTTTGTGTTTTTGAACCACCCTGGTGTGAAGGTCTTTAAGTATTAAAGACACCATATCACCATTACTTAAAAAATTAAAAAAACTTAAACTTATGTTAAACAATGTTCACAGAAATCATCTCATCTCCAAGGTTGTTTATTTTCCTCTAAAGCTATTTAACAGATTTTGATTAAATACTGGTATGACACAAAGCATCTTGGCTGGAAGGACTTTTATTTGCAGCTCTACTGAACTAATATAATAAGTGATAACAATATAGTTTTCTTCATCATTTTTTCAGATAAATCACTACAGGTTTTACAGAGAAAGGAGAAGAGAGCCATATTGACTGTGATCACTTGGAAGTAAGAAAGAAAGTGTCAAAATGGGATTTTTATCCCCACTGCTAGGATGTACCATGTTGGTGACGTTTGTAATGGGTAAGTTTATTATCCTTAGAAGAATTGAAAATGTGAAAATTAGTTTTACAACAAGGTATGCCAATTTATAGAGGAGAAAAACTGAGTACCTGGATATGGATTCTTCAGATTGTCTGCTTCTGCAGTCTCCTACCATGAACCACAACAAAGTGAAACCATAATGCATAATAACAGTTCTAGACAAATTTACCTTGAACATATTTTTTCATTGCTTGCACTTCAGGTGTGGAAGATGCTACTTGATTTTGTGGACACATTGTCAGAGGTCGGTATCACTGACTCCAAGAAAGATTGGATTCCAAGAAAAACTGGTTTTGGGGAATCTCTTGTTTTTTATGTTAATGGCGGGCTTTCACTTACAGTAATAAAATCTATAGATTATTGGGTCTAATGGTTTGAAGTGATTGCTATTGTAAATCTTTTCAGAAAATAATTTCTTTTAACGCTTTGCTTTTAGTTCAAGACTTTATACCTTGTCAAAAAGGTGCAGGTTATTGAGACCTATTAATCAGTCATAGATCTCCATAGTTAACCATGCAGTGCTTGTATCGACATAGAAGGCTGTTATATAAGAATCAGGTATATAATGTGCTGTTCATGGTAATCATGTTCTAATCTTGGTTAGATGGATTTGTGTAGTAACATTTGTATGTTAAGTAATTATTTCCGCTGTCACTGCATTTGGTAATTAGTGTAATTGTTGGTATATAAGCTATGTATAAGGCTTACATGTTCTTCACATTGTTCTAATGTATGTTGTGATTATCTTGAACCACAAATACCACTCCACAGCTGAGGAAGGTAGCATTGTGTACACAATAGTAAATGAACAGGTAACATATATAGACCTATCCACTGTCTGTTGAAGTGAGGTACCCCGGTGGGTGCGGGGTGATATATTATATCATTAAGTGTTTTATATTTTCAAAAACATACCAAGAGAAACACATTACGGGTTGTGGGGGGGGGGGATGATAATCATTAATAACTCTTAAGGAAATTAGAGGATATTAAAGCATCATTATCAATTGCCTTTGTTCTTTTTTCTGGCTACTAAATTTAATTTTTAATTTTTAAATATATCTTGGCATCCCAGTTTCTCTTCACTTGGCTGCCATCATTTTTTAAAAATTTATTCAGACCCCTTTCATCACTAACTACAGTAGAACACGACAATTTAACACTAACTTTTAAGATCTTTAATAAATGTATGCAACATATTTTCAGTGGCTTATAAACATTTAATTTTTTGTGATAGGATTACATATCATTGTAAAGAAGACAAATTCAGGTCTGTGAAAATATACTCACAAACTGGTAAATGAAGAGGTAAATTAAAGGTAATTTTCATAGTATCCAATCAGAAGTATTAAATGAAGCATTTAAAGAGTAATATGTCGTCTGTTTGTGATCCAGTGTCATGTTCTTATACATCATGCCTTGAATATATACATTATTGTCACATTTCAGGGTAAGCCACATATAGGTAACAATATTTTTACAGGTGTTAAGAAACTTAAATATACATAGTTTTATGGTTATCTTCATGAAAATAAATATGAATAAAAACATGTGCTTTGGCCTTGATTACACCAGACTAAAATAACGGATGTCCGTGAGGGCAGTTTGGCTAGCAAACCTTTTACCTGTATCATCATTGAAATACAGTTAGCATATTACCTGGGAGAATGTGTCTCGTGACATAATTTCTCTGAAATTGGATCCCGGAAGCCAGAATTGTCTCTTTTTGACCAGTACATTAATACTCTGTCAAACATCATAACTTTCATCAATATCTACATGCAATAAAATGCCAATTCAGATAATGTGACACAAGTCCAACACCTTTATGTTGATCTGGGGCAGTCCCTTGCTTACGGTGTGCAAACATATTTGTAAACCTTGCTATTTCTAAAATTACATAGTCGTTATAAAATATCTGAAAATATTCAAGAGGTGTTCAGGAGACATCAAATACTTGTGCTGGGCCTATGCACTTGGAAAAGTTGTGAATATTACAATCCAATAGAGATTTAGTCCATTGACAAAATTTGGGTGTAGTTACACAACAGGAAGTTAAAAGCCTTCAAAATACTATTGTTATCATTATTGTAAACAGCTTCCATCCATTTTTATTGGAAATATTCCCTTTGTGTATATTTACAAGATAAGAATTTTCCATTATTTCCTCGACACACAATTCAGACTCAATAACTGAGAAGTCGGCCATTTTGAATGTACTTGGTGACTTTATAGGTTAATATTTATAGATTGAAAAACCCCAACTTTCTTGTCAGCAGTCTATCTTAAAGTCTGAAAGTATGCAAATGGTATTCAAATCAGTCATACTTCTACAAAAGTAATTATTTACAAAATGGGGATCACCAATACTGGCCAGTAAGAGAATAAATTGTCAACACAAGACATCTATGAGACCAGTATTCCAGTCTGCAGTGCTGGGGAAGTTATTGTTCGTGGACCACTTTACTGGTCTGCGATGTTGATAGGGTTAAAGGGACATGTTTTTTGCCTCAGGTCTGTAGAAATCGTTATGACATGTTTTTATTTATATCATCTACCTGTTTCTCTACTGGTCTGTTACGTTCCCAGTTCATTTTGTTTTGTGGAAAATGGATTAATAAAATTTGCCAAGTCAAACATGAGACTGCTTAACCATAGGACAGTGCAGGAAAATATCAATACTAATGTGCAACAACCCAAATGCATTTCTTGGTCACCATGACAATCTGATTACAGTTATAAGTATAACAGAGAGAAAAAAGTGAAATACTATTTGAAACCTTTCCACAAATTATAATAAATTTCATTATTGTTTTCTTTATAGGGGCCATCCCTCCTAACATGTTATCAACTTTTTTCAACACACAATATGTGAAGCCAGGAAGTAGTGCACAAGAAAAGTGTCAGGCTGGCGGAGATCCGAATCCAACGTAAGTACCACTGTGCTCTGTTACTGATTGGTGGGTATAAAATGTTTGGGACCACTTTGATCTTTGCAGGTAATTGTGAGTCCAACATTAGCAATTGGTCCTAAAGTACCATATTATTTTACTGGGCTATGTGAGTACCACTTTGATATATATGGGTATACAAGTACCACTGCAATTTTTTTCTTGTCCAGTCCGTCGGAATGGTCACCTTTACAGCTATTAGCTTCTACCAGGTGTCACCACATAAAGAAAGTGATCATGAATGTAGGTTAGAAAATACAGGTAGTAACAGTATAGACTTTGATGAATCAGCACATGCTGGGAGTGGCCTAAGTGGTTAGAGAGCTTGCCTCGGATCCAGGAGTTCATGGGTTTGAAACCTGGCCAAAGCTATACCAAAGACTTATAAAAATGTTACTAGAAGCTGCCTTGCTCAGCATTATGAGTTTATTGTTACAGCTGGTTAGCCTGGTGTCAGGATTATGTGAGTTGGACATCACTATAAATTGCCACACTGCAGACACAGAGATATGATTCAAATTGTTAAAGCTACATTAAAAATCCCCCAAAACACGCACATACATATGCATGGATGCAAGCTGGAACAAGATGGACATGGATATGGTGAGGTCATCAGGCTGAGTTATATTCATGAACCATGTGAAATAGTTTTCTTTATCTCAGTTTGAAACTTGATATAATTTGTCAGTTGTCTTCAAGCACCATAATACTGTGACCACGCTATCTAAGCAACCATTTGATCAGCGGGATATAACAGAAGTGCCAACTCCTGATTTGGTAAGAGCATCTCAGGGTAGCAACCCCGGTCTAACATGGACAAGGTGCCAGTTTACCTGGAAATCTGATGAAACTGTTGACCAAGTGTAGAATTTTCATTGCAGCATCAATACATATCATCTGATTGCAACACATTTTACATATTATAAAAGCTAATAAAATTATCTATAACGGGCATGTTTTCTTTTTATATTTGACACTATAATAATGGAATTATTACTTTATAATTTTCGAAAGAAACGGATTTCACGCGTCAATTGGAAATAGGCATTGATCATGCCGGGGTCGTGTGACACCACTTTTCTTTGTTACAAAATGTGGGTTATTAAAACTTCATGAATATTCATGAAATTTTCAATCCAGTCAGAGTAGATGTAAACAATTCGGTCAGTGGTTGTTGCATGTTCCTATGATATTCCTACATGAAGAAATAATCCCTCAAACTTTACGCAGATTTGACCAAAAGTTTGGCAGTTTAAATAAATACATCATATATCATCACAATTGGCATATTCCAATCTTTATTTTGCTACGAAATTTATATATCGGAAACATTTATACACCAACCGTAATGAGCATCGAATTTGTAAAATATTTGAATCTCCCCGTGTCGACATTGTCCGCCATATTTGAATTTTCTAACAGCTGATAACAATGTCAACTTTGCCACATCTGATGTTCCAAAACTAAACTTATTAATTTCGTACAAATTGGTGTGCCAGAAGAACATGGTATTATGATTATTTTAATAGTTTGTATCATATTAATGCTTGTTGTACGGTTTAGACAGTATACAGTTGCAAAATGAACATGCAAAGCGTAGATTTTCGACCACTATAAATAGGTCCAAGTTGTTGATGTTGTAAATATCTGAACTGACAAATGGTAATCGGTTTTAAAATATGTTCAAACTTATATTCATTATGTTATTGCATTTGTTTAAATTTTGTAATGGGACATTGATGAAATAATGAGAAAAAAATCGCATCATGGTAAAAAACATTGTATCACTATCAGACAAATGCAAAATTTTCAGTAATCTAAAACAACAAATAAAAAAAACAACAACAAAATAAACTTTCGGTCTATGCCTGTTACATGAAGTAAGTTTAAACGGTAATCTGTAATGATTGGAACTGATATAAAACTATCCTTTGGGCAGTTTAAATAGCGGCAATTAAAGGAAAAGAGGTCAGGTATAAAACCAGTATCACATCAACTGGCTGACAATAGCTATTGAGATATGTTGAAAGTTGCAGTGGGTGAACCCATTGTGCTAATTTGCAGAGGTAGGATCAGGAAGTGGAACAACCCATTATAGATAAATAAAAGAGATGATAGATACATGTACAAAAACAGAAGTTATCACATATTATTGCCTTGAATGATAATTTCAGTTATGGGAATAGTGTTAAAAGTGTAATTAATTTTTGTTAAATTTATATTCGAATTGTAACTATTGCAATGTTGTGTGACAATATTAAAACGGGAAATTTTGTGGAAATTGGAGCCCGGCATACCTGTCAACTTTTCAAAAGCCAAGTAGGGAGAATAACAAAAATAATAGTGAGATTTGGACCTAAAATGGGGAGGGTTTTACGTGGCATTTTTTAAGCACCAGTTTCAATAAATATTGACCGATCTTCCAGGTCCAATAGGGGTGAAATTCTCAAAGGACATGCCAAAGGCGCCCGCAGAAACTTTTTTTTATGGGGGGGGGGGGACACATGGTGATCAGCCATGAAATTTTATGGATGTAGACCAAAACATGTTTAAAGGTGAAATTGGGGGAGGCAGCTATTGCCCCCACCCCCTTTTCCCAGTGTGTAAGCACCCATAGGACGTGCCATTTCTCCCTGTGATAACACCTGATCTTCCCCCAGGACAAGCCTCCAACCCTTTTCATAATCTGGTGAGCAGTTGCTAAACTTCATTATAGCTAAAGGTTAGACCTAAGTACACAGGCATAAAGCCAGTGTGACTAATGAAAAATTAATCCTTATCATTGCATTTATCTTGTGAAAAGAACAGCCCATCGAGTATACTTTAAAGAAACCATGTTGTACAGTGTGTTTATCTCAGCACCAGCAATTGGTGACAATTTTATTTTTTAAATTTTTTCTTTTACTATGATGCTGTTGTAGGGGTTTAAAAGTCTGAAATTTACGTGAATAATGTTTAATTTTAACATTTTATTTACTGAAGAATAATGTAGTGTGATATTAATCATTTTTTCACAGCATTATTCACAAGTGATCAAATAGAATATGGCATCTGTGGATTGCATACAATATATCTGTTCTATGTTTTTTTTCTGATAAATGAAAATTAACAGACATAATGTAATAATCGGGAGTTCTCTGCATAAAATTGGGAAATATGAGATGTGGAGGTAGATGTGGAAATACCCCCAAAATCAGGAGGTTTTTCTCCCGGCTTTATGGTTGAGAGACATGAACTGTCTGAGCATGTGGAATTTCAGTCAGGGATTGTGAGTTTATTTAAGTCACCAGCGCGGGACCTGTGCCTTAAAAAAAAAATCATTGAGTACTGATATTAAGGACAAAGGAATTGATGGGATATCTCTCTGCATTTTATTGGCATTCTAGTGGACAAAAGATCTATTTTATTCTTTCTGGATGTGTTTTTATATTATCGTATTAAGAGACGTTTTCTTACATTTGCAAGATGAATTTTTTTAAAATAAAAGTTCAGTTGCTAAACTTATGCCTATTAAGGTAAGTGAAGATAAAATGTCTAAAACACTCATTTGCATTAAGGTCTTTTATATCCCCAGATATAAACAGTATGCACCATTTTCTGACACCTCCCTCACTTGATGTGCTATTTGACCTCTGCCACTCAACCATGTTCAGGTTTTATATTCGCAGATGTTGGCATCATTACTGTAATTCATTACTTGTTAAACCGCCAGAATGTGCACCTTGACACCACACAGCCCAGATCAGTCTTGCCATTACATAATGTAACAGCAGATTATGACTGTTTGTTTGAAAATATAAGTTGAACAGGGCAGATTTTAATTTACAGGTGCATGCTGGGTATAAATCATACTCATGTACAAAACTACATATTGTGTATTTTGTACAATTCAATTTGATGGAACAAGATTGGCATAGCATTGGGATATGCTGAGGCCATCATGATTGATATTATATCAGTTATCCTAACTTTGAAATGTTACAGTGAGTAAAAACACCAAAATAGTTTCTTATCTGGCAATGCTTTATGGAAACAGGAACATATTGTTATGTATATCTACATTTTCTGCAACTCTGGGTATATGATTTTATCTAATTTTTATAATTTGTATTCTTGGCTTTAATTGTACAGAATATCTTTAGTTATTGCCAAGGTGACCTGAGTCTGTTAAGAGAATAATATTACATAGGATTTATAGATTTTTACATATGTGTTAACAATTATTAATAATGTGTCTTAATGACTTGAACTAATATTTCATTGGCTGATGGGGTTTTGATGTTTCTGGAAGAATTAAGTTGTTTCACATTGCTTGGTTTAGGTCACATGAATAGGCAAGTTTGACACAAAATGAGCAGTGTGATCTGTCACGTGGGGTATATTGTGAAAGTGAAACAAGAGTTGTTATATTAGGTGTATATAAGGTGAGAACTGAGCCATCAAATTCATTCCGATTTTGGAGTCATTCTCATTTCTTGTGTTCCTGTCGTAAGTCTGCAGATGTGTTTTATGTTGTACTTATATTTGAGAGGAAAAGCATTTGTTTGGACTATTCAGTTGACTGTATCATTTGAACTATATCATTTTGGAACAGTTGTGAATTATTTAAAACAATTCTTGGCCAACAAGCTCGTTTCTGGTTTTTAACTTTATTAAAACTTTTCATTCATTTAGAGCTTTCACATCAGAAAACTGTAAGTTCTTCTCATGTTGTCATGTATTAATTGATAATTAAATTCTTTATTAAATTTCACAAAAAAGTTGTTGGTTTTGCTTCTTTCTGTTACTTTGTTTGTGACCGTAGAGTGGTAACAATATTAAACATCGAAGAAACCCTTGAAGGTTAAATTCATATATATTAATAATAAGGAATTTGTAATATAAATACACTTCAGTATTGTAATAGTCATAGCCAGTACAAATATTAGGTTTCATTGCATTTTATAAGCACTAATAGTCTGTAAAAAAAATAAAATTTAAATGATTCAGCTGAGACAAATTGTTATATAATAACATTAATTTGACTTTTTTTACAGGTACATCTGGAAAAAGGATGGAATTGTACTGTCAAACGATGCATACTATGAAATTAATTCAAACACAGGTGACATAAAAATCAAAAGTGTGACAGTTGTAAATGGAGAGGGGACATACCAGTGTTTTGCTCAAAATATCCAGGGAACAGCACTGTCAGGATTTTGGGAAGTTAAAGTAGCATGTAAGTCTAATTTGTACTCCATCTGCTTAGATTTAATTTGAAGATTTTATTTAGTTTTAAATGTTGAAGGGACCCATAAATACTGTATATACTCGCGTATAAGCCCATTCACGTATAAGCCGACCTCCCAACTTGACTAGGTAAAAATAGGAAAAATTGCATGACCCGCACATAAGCCAACCCATAAGTTCATGACTACATCACAAAATGCACAAAGTGAGTTGTAAATACTGGTACATTTATTTAGGCAAATCACATTACTAAAATAAATATTATCCTCAAACTTAACGAAAATGAAAGTAAGAAATCTAATTTATATGTTGAAATATAAACAATTTATCCTCATTGTTAAATAATAATTGAAATAATAATGTCCTCATACTAAAATCCTGAATTATTAAAGTTTTATCACATTCAGAATCCTTCAAAATCTGGCTCGGTATCGAAATTGCCAAACAGTTCATAAGACTAGGGTTCTGTTATGGGCGTGCTGTCATCGTATACGTCGTCATTGCCATCAGTGTCATCTGATAGTGTGAGTTCTTTCTCCAATTCAGGGAATGAGGCAATCCCAGTCCGACGAGCATTCTTGGTTTTTGGTATTTCTTCCAATGCTGCTTTGCTTTTCCGCCATTCCCGTACTTGCTTCTCATTCACACAAAATTCACGTGCTGCAGCACAGTTGTTATTTACTTCTGCATATTCAATAACTTTAAGTTTGAATGCTGCATCATAAGCAGAACGCTTTGTTTTACTTCCAACACTATTCATTTTATCTGATTGAATCTAAACTTCAGGAAAGATTAAATTGCAATAATTTTTGATTGTGGTAGTATCCTATTTATACCTTATCTTGTAATTTTTCCCATGGGTGGTAGGTTATCAATTTGTGTTGGATAATTATTGATCATTGTTTTGTTTTTTTAATCGGTTTTTTTAACTGCCGGTAGTGTGATTCAGTTGACCAAAATATGATTGGTTTTCAGCATGGACATTGTTCAAGTATTGTGATAGTTATAACTTTGTGCAGAAACCATGTCCACTACCTTGTCTTATTAAACAATACATCTGAGAGTCAGTATGTATTAGTAAATTCAGTGGTTTTGTGCTACAAAATCCCTGAGGCATTTACCACAGATTAAGCGTACCGGTAGTTATTGTACAACACTCTACAACTAACAAACCACTTTGCTATACAAACAACTAAACAACAGTAGAAGATAAACTGTGGCTGCCTTTTACTTCTAAAACACCTGTCAGAGAAATCCCTCAAATGATATTTTTAATAATTAATCACGCTGACTCGTATATACTACTTGCCTGTTATTTACCCTTCCTAGGCGCGTGCGCAATAAACCCCTATGGAGCCTCTCGCTATGGTTGCTGTAAGACTATCGTACATGTACATGACTCTCCACACCAAAATGGTTGTGTCGTAAATACCTTCAGTATCATAATTCTTAAATCTTTTTATTTACCGTAGTTTCTTTTCATATTAACACTGAAATAAGCTAGCGTGCATTTGTATGGTACCGCAGAGTTTAATGTTTACGATTAGTTGAGGGTTAAATATTTCATTGAGAGATTACTAATATGGCGGTTCTTTTGGAAAATACATGTACCACCGTGGCTCAAATAACATGTATGGCTGCATTTTCTGGTGGGTGGACATCTGTCAAATAGACATCAAGTATGGTAATACGTGTTTTTTTTATTCCTTATCCTACCAGTAAAGTTAGAAAAAATACTTGTTTCACTTCAAGACAGCACATATCACGTGAGCCATGTGGCGTATTAGGCATGTGATCTCATCTTCGGCGATCGACAGTAACAATAAATACCGGTAATCGAGAAGAAAAGCTCTAAAATTTTCAGATTTAGACCTTAGCCCGCAGATAAGCTGCCCCCCCCCTTCTTCAAGGCTTTATTTTCTTTTCTTCTAAATTCTTCGGCTTATACGCGAGTATATACGGTAGCTTTTATGAAGTCCAACAAAGAAATCAACATTTTATTGGAGTAGTGAACTTTTCCCAGTTGAAGAACCAGAATCATTATAACCATGTCTGCTGTTTAGGATATATTTTCTGAAAAATGGAAATTTATTTTCTCGATACAGCAAAATTATCAACAAATTCAGGGCTGATATTGCAACTGCCATGCTGTTGAGATGGAAAGAAATCAAGCTCTAAACATTGAATTTATAGGTGTTTTTCAGTGCAGAATGACAAGCGGGTTAGATTGGTGGATCTTGTAGATCTTGTAGATCTTTTGCTCTTGCAAATTTTGAAAAGCTAATCAGACTGAAACTTACTCATTAAAATCAAATAGATTGAGATGGAAGGCAGGGTTCCTATTCTACCAGGAAATCAGGAATAAAGTTGGCAGAATGATAAAAAAATTTCCCAACCATGAAAAAGCCTTGCATTTTGCAGATATTGATGAAAGTTGGGAAAAACCCAAGAATTTTCTCCAACCATTTGAAGACACAATTATGTTATTAAGTTGTAACTGAACTGATCATGAGCTCAGTACATTGACCGAGCCTGTGGTCTGAGTGCATAGCTGCCAACCCTCACAATTTTGTCATGAATTTCATGACTTTCTACAGCGATTCATGGATTCACGCAGCATGCAAAAAATTCATGAGTTCCCAATTCTGTTATTTTTAATTTTCCTGTTAAGTGCTAGTCATGATATTGGCATGTGCCAAAATGGTCCGGTACTGCTAGTCGTGATGTTAATAGAACTATAGCCAATTGGTATAGTTGGCCCAGTAGCAAACATTTTAGCATATTTTTTTAATCTCTATGCATAAGAGTAGTTTTACAATTGCATTTGAAAGAAATGGGGGTTAGAGGTTAGGAGTCTACATGAAGAGAGCTTTTTCGAGTGTTGGAATTTTTGAGATTGAAAGATTAGCATATATCTTAATTAGCTTGAGTTCACAGTTTTCCACATATGCGCCGACACCACGAATATTTCACCATTCGACGTTTCATCTTCAGGATTAATACCAATTCGTAATTAAGCTACACTGCAGTTATAATGTTTTCACCTCCAAGGAATAAGATTTGTATTCCACAAATAGTGAAGTATAGATTGGAGTACACCAAAATTTGGCCTAGCATTCAGCCATCAAACATCGATGTGCATTATGCTTTTCGCACAGTAGTGTGCTGCGAATTTTCTAATTTGAAATGTGCACAAGGACTGGTATTTTTGCTTAGTTTATCTGTCGTACATGTACCATGTACTAATATTATTATATAGTACATGCATGACAGATAAATTGTAAGCAACGATATGAGCCCCAGTGGGCATGTGGCAGAACGATGTGATAAAGCACACTGCTATTGCACCCCCAGCAGATTTCAGTATTGAAGTACTTTAAGCCACCTACTCAAGTCCAGCATGCTACCAGTGCTGAAGCATTATTTGTGGGCATTCTTGTTGAACATTACCTGTCTTTCTCAGTTGGAGATCAGCAACAGTGACAGCGAAAGATTATTTCTTTTATTGCTTCCTTAGGTACTGAAAATTTGCAACAATTTTAGTCACCAAGATTAACCAGCAGGCAAGAAGTCTGAACTGTTTTGAAAACAAATTTACCATAGCCTGATGGAGGAAGTTCAAGACTGCCACAGCATCATATCATGACAAATAGTGTGAAGTTTGTGTATAGAAGTAAATTTGGCTGCAAATAAAGTAGTACATGTAATCAGTGTAAATAACGTTTTATTTTTATTTGTGGATTTTCATATAATGCAGTATTGAGCATTGAAGTGAGTGGAGTTAAGTGTCATGATGTACTTTTTCACTAATTGTGTTCAAAATTCACTAATTTTTATCCCACTCTTTACTAATTGCGAGTCTGGTGGGTTGGCTGCTCTTTAAGTGGTTCGAGTGTGTGTCCCAGATGCAGTCACAGGTTTGAACCCCAGCTGAGTCATACCTAAGACTAATAAAAAATGTTACCAGAAGCTGCCTCGCTAGACATCACTATAGATTGCCACACTGCAATCATCATAGCAGTATGGCTGAAAAATTGGTAAAATTATGTTAAAAATCCAAATCACACACACGCACATAATTTTATTGAGTTCTGACAGATTATTCGGAGATCATAGTTCGATTCATTAGGGTGGTTGCCATAAACATATTTATATTGTCAATCCAAATGCTCAGGTGATTTGACTGATCTAGTAGACTGGTTAGTTCACAGACATCTATCACTATCATTTCTTATATGGAAGATACAAGAACCATCACCATAACCCAACGTGTCGGCAGCATAGGGTGGCCACTTAGTAGATGGCCTAGTGAAATTGCTGCTGCACTGTCATACCTGCATGTAATTGAGAGGAAAATTATTTATTTTCTCAGAAATTGGGAGTTTTACAATGTTCCTAATCTGCTGAAAGATGAGATGAAACTATAGCATTAATGAAATTTGACTGGGTCACACGAGTACGCAGATCTCGCAACCTAACATGTTTGTGACATCATAGGTCCAGTAGACATGTGATATCAACAGTAACTTATTTCAGATACGGGAAATATTGACAGATATTAAAGGAAAGTTGCATGCTCTTTGTAATTAAAAAAACATGAAAGTACACAAAATTCTCTGCATATTTATTCCAAGAACAACTACATGGGAATGATTCATAAAACATGGAGCATGTGTCAGTGATGCTTTTCTTGTATCACATGACTACCACGTTAACATTTTTCTCCACTTAATAAATCTGTCTCTTCATCAATGCTGTAGTTTCGTATTGTCTATTAGCTGATTAATAACATAAGGATTATAATACGTGTAATTTCTGAGAAAATAAAATCATTTTTCCTATTGATTTAATGCAGGTGTGGCTTGATGTAACATAATTTAAATTTGCCAGGCCCTCAGGTGAGTGGCTACCATATACCGCTATCACATGGTGGTGTCAAATCCCTTTTAGGATATAGCTCTGATCCCACACCCAGGCATAAATGTCCAGATATGAAAAGCGGTTTGGAAATATTCTGAGGAAATCCGGACTAGAAAACGGACTTCTGTTCCTTATACTGCAGTGGCCTAATTGGTTAGAGTGTCCACCTTGGATGCGGAAGGTTGTTGGTTCGAACCTTGGCTGAGACATACCAAAGATTCATTAAAAAAATGCTACTAATATCTGCCCTCCTTAGCGGTTAGCACTAAGAGGTTAGTGTTAGGACTGGTCATTCTGGTGTCAAGATAATGTGACTGGGTGGGACATGATCCCACACGTCTCTGGCATGATGCCACAGTGTCTGACATAATACAAAATGCCACACTGCAGACATCATGGCGATATGACTAAAAGATTGTTATAGCAGCGTTGAAATCCAAATAACACAAACACATTCCTTATATTGTAGATAAAGTAATATGAAGTCACATTTGTAGGTTTAAATGTTGAATCTCTGAACTGAACGTTAATGCTAAACTATTACACTGCAATATGTGGCTTGAAGTTTTGGTTTCAGATCTTAAATAGATCGCAGGAGAAATGGGAGATTGTTGTCCCTTGTATTTTATATTAAGAATCGATATGAGCCCATATGTTTATCAGTACAGGATTGGTTTATTTTGTATTGCAAGCAGAGATATGTTGATTTTACAGAAAATTAAATCCTTGTCTATACAGTACTATATAATTGTGAAGACCATTTTGTCAAAATTTAAATCATCCCTTGATAATTATGTCTTTCTTAAATGATGGATTTTTAAGTAAATTGTGTTAAGAAGTTTAGTTTGTTTTGAAAAATCTTAGTTTTGGATCTTATTAATTCAGGGTTTAAAT
Source organism: Megalonaias nervosa (assembly GCA_016617855.1). NCBI lineage: Eukaryota > Metazoa > Mollusca > Bivalvia > Unionida > Unionidae > Megalonaias > Megalonaias nervosa. The sequence continues at coordinate 54,698 of JAECUM010095439.1, forward strand.
TTCTTTACAAGGTAAGATTCATATACATTGCATTTATTGTTTTTTATATTGTGATGGGAAACGTTTTCTTTGTATAACAGTTTTATAGATTGCTGTCTTGATTTACATTTGATTATTCAGATTTCTTTCATATTAAAGGTTTGAAAGGAAAATAAACTAATTTATTTTCATGATGTTATTGTTTCCAGACACCAACATAACGCAGTTCAGCAGAGTAAAGTTAGAATTTTTTATTCTGTATATTCAAATGACTTGATGCCAATTTATATGAATATACAGTCGTGAAACTTGTTTCATGTGATACATTTTGTGGTTTAGTGCATGATCATATATCTGACTCAGATGTTTTGGGAGATTCTTAAAATAGAAGCATCTTTCAATATAAAAAATGGAAGTCTTATAAGCAGAAATGTTCTTTGGTTCTATTAACTAATGGTCATTAGTGAATCCTGAAAAAATAAATTTCATTCTGGAAAACAACCCTGGAAATTTCTCCTTAAACAAATGGTGAGAATCATGGGAAGGAAATAATTGCATGGACAGATTTATATGTCCGAATTATGGCATGTTGAGTTCCACTTTTATGTAGGTTTATTGTTGACTTTCTAATTACAATCGTTATTGCCTATAACCACTCATATTACACCAGTAATCAACAGCAATATCTTCAGTTCAGTTGAATACATTTTTTGAATTTACCTTTAATTTCAGCTTTGACTGGTTTTGATCAAGCAAGGACCAGCAACCCAACGGTGAATGAATATTCATATTTCAGCATGCCATGTGAACATCAGCCCAGCAGTGTACCAGTGTCAAAGTTAGACTGGTTAGTTGGAGCTGGTGATAACACAGCTTTTCCAACTACTGTAGCGGACAAACAGAGAATTGTTCTAGATGCTGATGGTAATTGGATTTTGTTGTTTGTTTTGTGTATGTTGAAACTATTTTCTTGAAAAGCTTTATCTCTGGATGATTCACTGTTTACTATGAATTACTTTATTTTCATGCTTTTGTTAAGGGTTCCTTTGTTTGTAATCTACAAGGTGTGCAAAAAATATGGAATGAAAAGCCATGTGAAATGTTCTATTTATTCTGTCCACTTAAATTCATTTTAGTAAATATAAGTTTATGAGGTTGATTTCTGTTTATTTTACTGTTGTTTAGTCTGTGTCTGTGTTACTCATTTTGATGATGACCTTTTCCACTGGCAGGAACTCTTCATTTTCTGTATGTGCTGGCTTCAGACAACGCAAATAACCCTTACAGATGCCAGCTTTTCAACAGTGTTGTCAGTATAAAGGCTGTATCCTTGGAAAAGTTCTATTTGAATGTTTTAAAAGGTAAGAGATATCCCCTATTTAATTATCATTTATTTTCAAGCATTATCATAATTTCTGCATTTCCTAGCTTTGTACATAAATATGTATAATTTTTTAGGGTCTTTGTTGTGCAATCTAGATTTTAATCAGACATTAGTATGTTACGGATAGTCATTTTTCCTGTACAACAATTATATTTTAGTTTAGTGACCCATTTTTGCCGCTCTCTTGTAAAACCAATATACCATTAATGAATAAAATATTAAAGAAATTATGGAATTTCAACATCCAGATAATTGTTATGGAATAATATTTGATGAATTCTTAATTTTAAATGGTGTTATAATACACCCGCAATAAGACAGAGCATGTTATGTTCTGATGCTATGCTTCTGTCCATCTATCTCTTTCCTATTTGGTATCTCCACATTAACTTGAATTCTCCACCAGATCACTGTTGGTATTGGATTTGGGGGTCAAAGGTCAAGGTTATGGAGCCTGAAAAGAAAGATAACTGTTCCCACAATAATGTAATATGGATACCAATTTCTGTAATCAAACTTTGTACACAGTTGCATTAGAGATAAGAAAGACAGATTGATTTTAGGGTTAAGAGCCTAAATGTTAGTGGCCAGATTAACAGTGACTGTAGGAGAAGTAAGGTTTTGGCATATTATATACTATTTGCTCTTACTTGCTCTAACCAGAAATTGTCCCTAGGTTTGCATTTGAGGCAAGAAAGACACTGTATTTTAGGATTAGATTGTCAACTGTCATATAGACTGAAGGAAACTATTACCACACTACTGATTAAATTCTCTACCACATACCTTGACTGTGTAGATGGTTTTCACTGTAAGTAAGACACTGGATAGCTTTTGAATTCAGAGGTCTAGGGTAGAGGGGATTCCTTGATGGAAAACTCTTTCCACAAAATAACTTAAGTCATATATCTCAGTCACATCCAAAACTGTGTTGATGACTAAAATTTGAAACCAGAAGAGCACCTCTCTGTTGTGGGCTTAAATAGGTAAAGAATCAAAGCCACCAAAAGTAGAAGAAAAATTGCAGCAAAGTAACTTGATAATGCAGGTGTGATATTCCAGTTCTTTGTCTTTATTGTTGAACCTGGGTTAGTGGCAGTGTGTCAGTCTTTGGATGGTGGGAGTTGTATGATTTGTTAATATATTGAGGCAAGAGTATATTGAGGAGTTGTTAATATATCTAAAACCCCATGGGAGATTCTTATCTTGATTGACATTAATTCTTATGAAACTCATTCTGGCAGCATCATTGCTTGCCTCTGGAAACTTGGGAGTCAAAGTAAGTATAATAAAATGTCAGTGTTAGTGTTTTTGTAATGTTTTTAATTTGCTTATAAATTGCTAAAACAATTTGGTGACATACGTGCTTACTCTTTGACCTTAGTGTTGAGGTTGGTCAAAGAAAATTGCATTAATATTTGTGTTAAAGTGTTTGGATGTGTATATAATTTTTAAATGATTTTATTCTGTATGCTTGGGATGAAGCATTATGATCATAAGATATTCATATACTTACACTTACAATCTTTATAATATTAGGGTCCAGATCACATTCATGGATAATTAGTGTTCAGCTTTTGATTTAAGATCTTCATTTCCTTACATTTCCCAAAAAATACTTGATGGAGTTTGTTGATAAATTGGAAGAATCATTATTAACCTTAGACAATTCATTCTGAGATATGCATGCTCAATCTTTGGACATGACAGCAAGATTGACATAATTCACCGCAAAATTGATTCTTTTTTTTTTTTTTTGCACTGTATTTTAGTTCCTGAAGTGACTTCCAAACCCATCTTGAAGTATTCCAAATCAGTTGAAGGGACCATTGGATCCAAGGCCACTCTTCTGTGTATCTTTGCTGGAAAGTAAGTGATAGCTTCAGGTCCGAAATTTGTCTTTATGCCAGAAGAGGTTATGAGACATATTCTCTTCCTCAGTTGACATTCTTCATAGTTTAATTGGTTAAAATTGTTGCTTATTCATGTAGTTCATTTGCATAGTCTTTTCAGTGACAGATTTTACCCATTTTTTTTTTTTTTTTACAATATACCATGTATATTTGCATATAAGCCGAATAATTTAGGAAAAAATAAAGGCCTGGAAGAAGGTGGTTTGGTTTATCCGCAGGCCAAGGTCTAAACTTTGTAAGATTTTGTTTTTTCTTGACTTCAATAATGGCTATAAACCTTCGGATGCGAACAAATATTTTTTTCCATATATGCATTTTAAAAAATATATATCCTCGCTTCCCAACACTTATTACACTGTTATAAACTACTATGATTGCTTTTATTATTATTTTGCATGTGCATATTTTCTGATTTCTCCAACACGAAATTAAATAAAGGTAAATAAAGACTTCATAGTGCACGGGTCGGTTCGAGTTTCCCCGTAAGACCAGTGTGTACTATAATGTATAGTACTTACACAGTGCAAATCGTGCCTAGCGTCACTTTAATCCTTGTTTATTCCCAAACATATTAGATGCAGATTTTGCTTTATTCATTGTTTTGACCAAATCACATTCTTCCAGATAAGACTTTAGATAGTTGGTAATTGCTGTTTCATTTACATTGACCCACGGTCTCACGGTTTACTCTTTTTCAGTGACATAAGCAATGCTACAAATTCAGGTAATCTTTATGAAAAGGTACACACGTTCAATTGTGTAAGGCACAACCAGCACAACTGTTACATGTTCATGAAAGAATGGTAATAATAAAGGCTAAAATTCTGAATATAGATCAACTAAGATCATCATCAGTCTATTTTACTTTTGCGTTTTGGCTGAACAAAATCATAATTTTCCACACAATGGAAAGCTGGATGTTTCGGCGTCTCCTTTGTTTATAATTGGTGGATTTGTTTTTTGTTTTCCGATAGCAATACAGGCCAGCTAATCATTAAAACAGTGAAACTGGTTTAGGTTAAGAGGGCATATTGACCAGCTACTACATCAGAACTTTGATGTGTAATAGCCTTTCACTCTGTAATATTAGCACGATTACCGTAGTTTTGTAAAACGGGGTGTAATCGCTTACATCAAAGCAAACTACAACTCATTTTTTTGGTATTTGCATAATTTTCAAAGCATTATTTCTGAAACTTCATTATTGTATTTTGGATTTACCATTAACGTTTAGTGCAGTGTTGCCCATGATTTGAATCCTAGGAATGTACTTCATTCAGAGGAATTTACTTCCTTTAGCGCGTGTTCAAAGCTACAATGTACACACGGTGAAGCCATTATGCAAATACGCTCACTAGCATAATTGCAAGCATTGAATAAAACCCTATTGTTGTTCATTTTTGTCATACTGGGATAATATTTTAATGAGTTAAGTATTCACAACTTCAAAGAAGAATAAAAATGTAATTACTTGTTCACTGATATAAAAGTCTATTGCAATAAAGCCTAAACAAAACAATAATTGAGTCAAAAGGGAGAGGTAGTGTTGCAGCAACCCGCGAATGCTTAATTTTTGTCATCGTCCAATCAAGTTATACACAAATCTGAATTAGGCAAAAAAAAAAAGAAAACAGAAAATTAAATAAATTTCTTCACTTTTCAAGAAATTTGTACTACATCTATGTAATAATCGTACATGCTAAACTCAGAGAGTTATACATAACTGTGACTAGGCTTGTACAAAGTTACAAAGAAAAGAGTGAAGTCAACAAGCTTTGTAAATTTTAACAAAATAATTTATTTCCCTTGGAAACAAGGTAAAAATATGAAAAAGGACTTAGGGTTTGTGAATCTAATCCGAAAATTAATCCTAGAATTTAAGAATATAAGTCCTATCACTAAACAGTTCTAATTGAATCCAAGTTCGAATCTCGATGATGTTCCAAGATGGAAGGCAATGATGTCCTCTATAACCAGTTTGTGTTGATATGTTAACAGTTCCTTGTTGAGTCACCAAGAATATAATTCCGGCTTTAGAATTCCGAATAATTTTTATTAAATGTCTTTGTCGAAGAATTTCAGTGAACAAGAGTATTTTCCATGGCGAATAAATTATTTTAAATTTAAAAAAACTCAATTCAAATGGCAACAAGAGAAATACCTTTTAGCCTCAAGGTATTATTTACAGCTGACAATAAAATCACTATGAACTAAGTTTTAACCCAACTAAAAATGCAATTTCAGACCCGCGTGATGGGTCACGTTGTCATTTACTTGGAACAGCACAGTAAAATAATATGGCAATTAGCACGTAGACCAGTATAGCCTTAGCTAAGAACCAGTCATTCCCACACTGGAAATTAATTTAAAAATAATACGTTTATTCAGACTAACACGTAGGCGAAGTATGACCTTGATTATGACCAATGATTGTACTAATATAACGTACAAGTTTATGTATCTAACAAATGGAATCACTTTGGCAAGGTCATGGCTGTAAATATGCCACAAAGTGTACAGTTATTCCATGAGATGGCTTGAAAACTCTGCTTGTTTATTTCCATAAAAGGTACTATATTTTGGCCTTGACAACACTGGATTGCCATGACCATATAAATATTTTCTGCCAAAAAGTCTGTTGACGGATCTCATTGTACATTGGACATAATCTTATGAAGTCTACAAAATGTCCCTTCTATTTCCTTTCTAACTTCAGCCCAATACCTCAAGTTGAGTGGTTCAAGGATGGTACAAAGCTTCCAGATATGTCACTTCTACCTGATGGAGCTCCAAGGTTCAGAATAGATCCTGAAGACTCTACGGGACGGAAACTGATCATTTCGAAGCTGGAAGTCAAGGATGAGGGAAACTATATATGTCGTGCTACAAACACATATGGCATGAATGAAGGCACTGTCAGGGTCATGGTCACAGGTATAAAACTTATACGAACAAAAATAAAATTTATATATGAAATTGAACTTTTTAAAAAAAAATTGTCAGGAATTGCAGAAAAGAAGTCTGTTTAGAGTATTAATGAAGTAATTCTTTAAATACTATTTCTTCTTTGATTACAAATTATCTAGTGACATGAAGAAAACAAAATGATGAATACATTTATGAAAGATTTTGAACACTCTGTTGCAGATGGTAAGTAAGATCATGAATCTTTGGAGGTGTGTTCTTTGGTCAGATCTTGTAAAGACTTGTTTCAATTTAACACTCCAAGACGACAAGAGACTTTCCATTATTGGTATGGGTATTTATAAAAGCTGGCAGCAACTTTTAAAGCCTGTTGCATCCAGGCTGCTTTGTTGTGAGATCCCCCTCATTCTGCCAGCAGCTCCTGCAAGAATGCAATTTTAAAGGGCAAAAGATTGCACATAAGTGTCAAAAGGCATGCATGTTTTGTGCAGTGGTGTACAATGTAGTAAACATTTTATCTGCTGCATAAGAACATAACCAATCCTGAAAAAATGCAATTTTAAAGGGTGTCTGGGAGTCCATGGAAATTTGCCACATGACGATGACATAACAGTAGTTCTAAGCACATATCCTGTGTTGTAACTTACAAAATGAAGTGGATAATTATATTTTTCAATAGATTGTAGACAGTGGAAAGGATATAGACATCCTTATAATGTCGAAAACATGAAATGGTAATTCAGGAAAACAATTTGACGAGTGAATCCCTTTGTTCCCTGTGAAACTGTTAAACTCCCATCACTTTTGGGTAAGCTGAACCATATAGCATTTTGATCAGCTTCAGCAATTAGCTGATACTCTGCTGTAATATAGTTATATGTTTAAAATGTGTACACTGATATATCAAGAAGAAAATAAGCACTTGTATTTTGATGTTTATGCTGAAAAGCGATCATATTTGAAGTTGACTGTAAAATGTGCTGACATATATTATAAAATGCATAGCAGTCATCGAAAAGTATTTAAATTTATATCAGGATACTAAGCTCCATTAAAACTGTCAGAAAAGCAATCTTGAAATGTTGGGTCATGGATATTTTCAGTAAGGCTTATGGTTGAGTAATGTTTCTTTCACCCTCACTTGGGACTTGCACTTCTCCAAGAGGTACAAATGAATGAATTCTGTGTTGACTGGGCTGTACAGATTGATTCAAAATGTCAAGTACTCTGCATTAGATTATTATTGAAGGTGCTCAGATGTCTTGTTGCTTGAGAGAAAGCACATAAAAAATGAGGTATTGACAATGGGAATGAATTTATATTGTTTTCTTAAACATGTAAAGCTCACATTGACACAAAATTAGATTACAGGCTCCAAATTTGATGTAGATGACTACTGTCTACATCCCATGCCTGTCCCCAGACCCTTTAGCTGGTGTCACCTCCTAGGCACAGTTTAAAAAAATACACAAGTTCATGTCTAAGAAGGAAATATATAAATCTGGAATTGTATGAATTGTACACATGATAGTCAACATTCGTCATTATTCTATGTTCAGACATAGTGAATTGTAATTTTTAAAGTTTATTTTTTCTCCTTTTTTTCTCCGGAAAAGTCATTGACCCATGTTGAAACAATTCCTTTTGTTTTAGCAGTATTGGTCATAGACCAGAAAAGCTAATGGGATGGCCCACCACATATTACATCGTTAACATGTCTTCATCTTAATTTGAAATAAATCTGCTCAAAGTATGTAAACATAATGTTTCCCAGTGAAATGGTTCTGCACCATGGACACTTGTAGGTGCCTTTAAACATTTATATCCATCCCAGTATATCTGGCACATATCTCACTATCTCTTCCACTATCAGAACTGATTCTTCTATGATACAGGTGCCCCCCAGTGGATTACAGGACCTCTTAAATCAACCCGCATTCCAGTTGGAGCAACAGCTAAATTGCAGTGTGACACAGTCTCCTACCATGCCACCAGCAGTTTACCCATGTGGATGAAAAATGGAGTGCCCATGATTGGTTAGTTTTTTTAATCTTCACAATTTGCTTCCATTTTTGGAACTTGCTATACGTCAAATATACATTATCTCATTATTCAAATCTATTTTTTCCCCATGTTTCTGGTTTTTTTTCAGCTTGTCTAGGACAGTGAGATGTTTGTTGGCAGTGATGGTGACATCAGTGTCAATGGTACTAAAGTTTCATCTGAAAGATTTCAATTTCAGCAACAATTTTATTGCAGTGAAAAACTGATTTGAATAATTATCCAATCTAGTTTTAATATGCTAATATCGTTTATTAATCTTCCGTTCCTTTTTGAATAATCTAATGTTTGCATACCTTTGTGCTTGTTTTTGTTCTCTCTATCCACACTTATGTCAAACAGTATCAAGGCAGTGAGTGGAGATAACAGCTGCTGGATACTGTATACATACATGTGCAGTAATTATTATTCTGTTTTTAAAATGGTTTTTAAAAAGAGAAAAACGTAAAAGCAAATTTTTATTACCAGATTACAGACATAGCATTGTTTATCAGTTAGATTTGTTGATCTCTTTGATTGAAACACAGCTAAATTATGGGGTGGGATGGGATGGGAAGGGATGGTTTCATTTTAATCTTATGTGGCCAATTTTCCATCGCACCTGTACATTTGTGGTTTTCAACAAAAACAAAATGTATGAAAATTTATAGCCCACAAAAATTAGTGGTGCTACTGTAGCAGTTATTTGTTACTGTTATTTTATGCTTTTACTGCTGTTGTATGATGAATCTTAAGAAACAATAGTACCTGTCTACCAATCCAAAATTTTTATTCAGATGAAATTTTTTTTTTGAAAACCACAAAAATTGATACCCCTGTTTTGGATGAATTCACAAAAGCTGAAAGCTGTTTGTACTGATAACTGGTTGCATTCTGGATCATGCTGATTAACAGGTTGCATTTGGGGTCATGCTAATGACTGGTTGTACTCTGTCAGTGCTGGTAACTGGTAGTGCAGGTTATGCCCATAACATTGGTAACAATGCTAAAATGTTGAAAGAATAATTCCAACTGCCTCAATTTTTACCAGTTTTCGCACTGTGTGATCCATTTTGGACAAACATCCATATCTAGAGAGCACCATGGCTTACATCAAGAGAAAGATTGTTGACTGTCCAGAAGAGTTGGAACATTTGTGGGTTATAATCTGAAACCGGTTGCACTCAGGGTCATGCTGATACCTGGTTGCACTCAGGGTCATGCTGATACCTGGTTGCACTCAGGGTCATGCTGATACCTGGTTGCACTCAAGGTCATGCTGATAACTGGTAGCACTCAGGGTCATGCTGATACCTAGTTGCACTCAGGGTCATGCTGATACCTGGTTGTACTCGGGGTCATGCTGATACCTGGTTGCACTCAGGGTCATGCTGATACCTGGTAGCACTCAGGGTCATGCTGATACCTGGTTGCAATTCAGGGCCATGCTGATAACGGGTTGCATTCAGGGTCATGCTGATACCTGGTTACACTCAGGGTCATGCTGATACCTGGTTGCACTCAGGGTCATGCTCATACCTGGTTGCACTCAGGGTCATGCTCATACCTGGTTGCACTCAGGGTCATGCTCATACCTGGTTGCACTCAGGGTCATGCTGATACCTGGTTGCACTCAGGGTCATGCTGATACCTGGTTGCACTCAGGGTCATGCTGATACCTGATTGCACTCAGGGTCATGCTGATACCTGGTTGCACTCAGGGTCATGCTCATACCTGGTTGCACTCAGGGTCATGCTCATACCTGGTTGCACTCATGGTCATGCTCATACCTGGTTGCACTCAGGGTCATGCTGATACCTGGTTGCAATTCAGGGTCATGCTGATACCTGGTTGCAATTCAGGGTCATGCTGATACTTGGTTGCACTCAGGGGCCATGCTGATACCTGGTTGCACTCAGGGGTCATGCTGATAACGGGTTGCACTTGTGGTCATGCTGTTATAATCTGAAAGAGATTTCGACCATTTGGCTGTTTTGACATTATCTGCTTTATAAAACTATTACATCAAGCATGCATTGTGTGAAAGTACGTGGCATTTGACTGAGCCACTTAAAATTATTGTTCCGAGTGGCAAGTGATTACATGCTCAGACAAATATCTGCTTTCATGTTACTTTTTACATAGCGGTGTATTAACTGCAGTCTTGAGAATAATTGTGACCTTCAGGCAACTGTAACATTGCTAAAAATAACAAAGTTTGACATTCTCTGTCTCATAACTTTGAGGAGGTGTAAAAAGAGATGGTATCTCATGGAAAAGGAATCTTTCATCACATCAAACTGATGCTAAAAGTGCTGAAAAGTGATGCTATAAATGCAGAAATTATTTGGAAATTGAGGGCAAAGTGTGAAACTAAAAAACATGTTCATAATATTTGCCCATTTTTGTATCAAGATTACCAGTGTAAGAAAGTGGTCATTTCCACTGCAGCATGTGTTAGACTCATAACAAGGAGGCAAGTTACGCATCTATAACTGACACACCCCAAAATGTTAAGTTTAAGGGCTGAAAAGGCACTTGTATTGATTCAAATGGTACAGATTTGCATCTGCTTTGTTGAGATACATGGTAAAATTTTACTTGGAAAACAAAATCAAACTTGGGATGAGTTGCTTTCCTGAGCCCAGTGCCTTCCTTGCTTAGTATCGTTGGGTCTGTCTCAGGAAATACGTCATGTAGATAATGGTTAGTGGTGTCCATGCCCAACTTGAATTAAATCTACATGACAGGCATATAAGATACATTTATGATAACAATTATTTGGCAAGAACACATGGCACTACTGGATCTTTTACTGTCAATGTTAAATTTGTGTTTTATGGCCTTCATGAAGCGGAAGTGAGTAATTAAATGCCTGATGACTTTATGCATTATACCGACAGGTTGTGGCGTGAAGAAGTTTTGGTGTGGAGATGGGACAGGATGTTATGACTACAATAAGAAGTGTGACAGTAGAAATGACTGTCCTGGCATCCCAAGTGCAGATGAACAGAACTGTCCAGGTATGTAGAAAACAAAATCTGGTGTTGTAGAAATATTTCTTTAGCCACTTTTAAAGAATAAATGACTTTGGAACAGTGATTGACAGTAAGTTTCTTACTTGTGCTATGATAATACACTCACCATACCAACCTTTGATGTGCTTGTTATAATCAAATACATTAGTGCACAACAACTTGTGTTGTTTGCCTATCTTTGTGGATGGCTTGCGCATTGTGTTAGAGAGATCGACTTTGGTGTTGACCAAATGTCAAGGTCACTGAAAGAAGATGTATGGTTTCCACATCATACTTTACACCCAGTCAGTTCTGTTTCAATGATCAAAGGTCGAGATCACTGTGATTGAAAGAAGATGGTTTTCCACACAATAACATTAGTTGTTTCTCCTTCAGTTTTGTTTCCTGATCATATTAACAGTATAAATATAACTTGCTGATTCTGTCTATATAATATAGACAAAGTGCAGTAACCTTGATATCAGTCAACATTGTGCAAAAACCACGCAAAAGTCAGCTTCAAGCATTTTGCTCTGGGACAAGTTTGTCCAACAGATATGGTTTCATGTTTTTTTTTACGGCCTACCCATTGCCTGTTCCAAGAAGCAGGGCATGTTCTATTTGGACCGGTATGTAGAGCTCGACCAGGTTATCCCACTGTAGTGTGGACTTTTCTGATGATCTATTCTAACTGATTCCATCTGCATTTAGCTTCAGAGTTGTGGTGGAATTTTTTCTGTGTCTTGCTAGCCATCATTGCTCTCCACCACCTATGACCACGCAGGCTATCAGACGAAGACGTCGGTTGATGTAGGATAAGGAAATGTTCTCCCTTTCATCTTATACCACAGTCTGTTAAAAAAATAAAAGATATGCCACTCCAGCATAATTAATAATCCAAGTCCTTCTTTGAAAAAAGTCTGCTACCAGTGGCCTTTTCTTGCTGCTGGTTCGCAAAATAACTTCACTGCTCTTCAGACAGAGCGTCCAGTTTAGGAGGCAGCCTTACCAGGGGTGCAACAAATGAGGTTTATCAGACCCTACATTTCCTAAATCCCACTGTTGACTTGCCACCCAAACCACCTGCAGATAGCCATCTGGTAGGTACCAGATTCCTGAACTTAAATACGAGGTGGATTGGTCTTTCTTTGGATTTGCATTCTTTGGGAATGAACAATAAATGACCATTTTGTGACAAGTTGGAATCACGAAGTGCCCACCTTCTGTCTCCCTTGACTAGGACACAGCAGCATGGGCCTTGGATGGATTTTCAGTCAGTTGGGAGGATATTTGGTCTTTGTGTACCCACCCAAAGTTATAGTAAAAATTATTAGAAACTGCATACTGATTCTGATCACCCCTTTCAGATGAGACAAGTTGCAGGTTAACTATCTAATCAACGAGGAGATAGATATACCCAGGATGATTTTGGTGAAGCCGGATCTTCTCAAACAGGGGTGTTCACAAGCTTTCAATCTCTGTCTTGACTGACTTATACCTGGCTCATGTCCGGAGTGCCATTCAAATTTAAGCCTTTGATCAAGGAAAGAATCTCACAAGCAGGAATCTCTTCCTTATTGAAGTTCTACAAGGGAAGGTGGTGCATATTTCATGAGGGGCCCCGAGTGGCCGAGTGGTATAAACTGTTCAGCGTTACGGATCACTGCCATCTCACCTCTGTCTGCGTGGGTTCAAGTCTTGGATTCGGCTCATGTGGTTATGTGAGAAAGCTTGCCAGTAGCTTCTCTTGGGTCAGTGGTTCTTTCTGCGGTTTTCCCGGGTTCTTCCACCATTTATACTGGCCGCCATGTATAGCCTATCTTATGCTGAAAAATGGCGTTAAACCCTACAACAACAACAACAACAACAACAACAACAACAACAACAAAAGAAGCATATTTCAGGGATTGGTACAAAGATACAAATATCGTCCCTTTGAGTAATTCAGTACCACAGCTTAACATCTTCTGTTGCATTATGAGGAGAAAATGTTGGCCTAAATTACTGTCAGAGGCTGCCATTACATGATATAAATTTCTCCCAAGATAAGACCAGAAGTTCAGCTTAATAACATTTTATATGTGTAGGTTCTGGTTTATTATCAAGGAAATAATGTCCAAACTCATGCTTCTATTCAAAGTTTGCTTGTATTCCAGTAAATATGAGTAATGCCACATAAAAAGTGGCAGATTTAGATCTTTGGTATTTGTTCAGTTTAGGTTAATTATGGAGATGTCGGGTAGTAAGTGTTTGTCCAGAATTTGTGGAACAGTCTTAAGAAATGTAATTGAGTTTCAGTCTTTGTGATATTAACTGATAATGACTTGTTTAATTGCAGCAGTAGATACCTGTGGTGAGGGGCAGTTTTCCTGTGGAGGGGGCGAGTGTAGAACAGCAACAGAAGTGATCAGATGTGATGGAATTCCACAGTGTCTAAATGGAGGGGATGAATCAGTTAGACATTGTGGTATGTGTCTCACTATACAGACTTGCTTTTAGAAAGAAGAGCATATTAATTAATGAGAGCAAAGTGGTTTTAGTCACTGAACTCCTTAAAAACATCTTAATCGGCATACAGTTTAATCAAAGATAATTATACTGTATTTATTTAATAATACTTACTCCTCTAGGTGTATTCTGGCAGAAACTTTGCATGGTCATGTTCCTTTAAATTGTGTCTGAAAAAATTGTGTAGATACTGAACTAGCATAATGTTATAATACTTAATCGAGGTAAGCTTCATTTCATTAGTAAGTTTTAATGTTTATTCTTGGAAAGATATTTGATTATGTTTCTTTGTAAAGTTGATAATGTTTTGCCAACTCTTCTGATGGTGATAACATGGAATAGCAAGATTCTCTTACTACAAGGAAAAGGAGGAAAAAATAGAAAGAAATAATAGGTATTGTTCCTGCTGGGAAAGGCCTTTATTATTTTTAAATATTGATCAAAATTGTGGAGAAACCATAAATTCTCTGACACTGCTTGATGTTAGGAAAAGTAATTGAGTCGTAATGAATGAGTGCTTTGTGAGTATCTCTTTAGGAAGCCATTTATGAGTACTTCAGCAGTATCTCTTTAGGATATCATAAATGAGTGCTTTGTGAGTATCTCTTTAGGATATCATGAATGAGTGCTTTGTGAGTATCTCTTTAGGGTGTCATAAATGAGTGCTTTATCATTATTTCTTTATGATATCATGAATGAGTCTTTCGTGATTATCTCATAAGGATATTATGAATGAGTGTTTTATCATTATCTCTTCAGGATATCATGAATGAGTGCTTATCAGTATAAGATCATGTGAGATGAATTCAATGATCTGGAGTCCTTGGCACAATAACAGGCTACAGGGTCACATCTTTTTATATTATATTTGTTTTGCCAACATGTTAATTAAAGCATATAAAAGAGATGATTTTTGAAAGCCAAACAAGATATATTGGGGTTTGCTGAGATTACTTCATGCAGATAAAAATAATAAATGAAAGGAAGAAACAGAATGCATTTGGATTCTTATAAATTCTTTTCATTTGGCAACTAGAAAATCAACCCTTTTAAGAGACTCTGGTTTACTTCAGGCTGCAAGGTGAACACTGATTTCATGTGTGCTGACTTGAAGAAATGTGTCTCTGTCAGTGAGAGATGTAACAAGCATGCAGATTGTGCTGATGGATCAGATGAGAAAAGATGTGGTATGTGTTAATATTTAATTCTCTTACTAGCTCACCTGGACATTAAGCCATGGAAACTTATAGAATGGCTCTGCATTGTGGCCATAGTTACTAAATACAGCAAGCACAATTTAAGCAAAATCCCCTCCCCCAAATGCAGAAACGTAATAGAGGGAGAAAGAAACAAATTATTGTTAAAGCTTTTTGAATCTCAGCAAATGATTCCTCTCTGTCTTCAGTTGTAACTGCCATTACTAATAACAGATAAACCCTGTAATAACTTTTAAAAAAAGAAAATCTTAAACAGAACTTGACACTTGGCATTTTTTGATGAAAATCCTTTTGGCTTTAATTCGTTTAATGCTTTTCAAGTCTATTTGAATGATCTGGGTCTGCAATCAAATATGACTGCCATTACTAAAAATAGACACACCTTAAAACATACAGACTTGAAAAA
Organism: Megalonaias nervosa; assembly: GCA_016617855.1. Taxonomy (NCBI): domain Eukaryota; kingdom Metazoa; phylum Mollusca; class Bivalvia; order Unionida; family Unionidae; genus Megalonaias; species Megalonaias nervosa. Next base: position 70,088 of record JAECUM010095439.1, read on the forward strand.
AAAAAACATTCAACAAAAAGTTAACTTTTTTTAACAGAAGGCTCTTCTACTGTATCAGATATGGTCTGTATGACTTGGACAAGAAATGACTTCTTAACAGAATTGGAATCCATTTGACATCAAGCATTCTAGAATCAAGACTTTTAAACATTTTTAGCTGATATGGCCCTGCATCCATCATGTACCTTGTTTCTGTTTTCATCTACTCCAAAAATTTGGACCAATTTCTACCAAATTGTTGTATGCATCATGGCATAAGTCAATTAAAATGTGTACAAATAGAACTGCCGTTATGAGCAATTTATAAACATAAAAACTTCCAGTTGCACATCAAAAGCAACATAACAGGCTATTTCAAAATTAAATAGAAAGCTTCTTGCCATAAGGCATTTCAAATTTGTGAACTGATGAAGACTAAAATATTGCTGCAGTCGCTGAAAATAAAAAGGAAAAATACCAGTGACATCTCAAAGAATGCTAAATAGAATTTGGTCATATTTGACAGCATCTTAGGATGGGTGCTTGTCTGATATATAGATTGATGCCAGTCATTCCTCAAATATGGCTAACATTATTAGAAACAGAGAAACATTAAAGCCTATATGAAGTTGAGAGATATTTTAGTTATATCAATATTGACAATCAAAAGGATAAATAACTTCCCACAGCTGAAAGGAAAGTGGCCATCTAAAATTTCACAAATAATGCCATTCAAATATGGTCACATGTACTTAGGCAGAAAAACATTAAAAAAGTCATTTTCTCAAAAACCCCAGAATAGATTTTTATGACTTTTGAAAGCCTATTACATTTGTACATAATAATTTTAGTCCACCTTTAAAGACGGTCACAGTTAATAAAAATGGTAACTGCAGTATTTCAATTGGTAGAGCATGTACAATTTTACATGGTATGATGAAACTTGGTAAGCAGATGCACCTTGATTAGTACTACAGTCTTGTTGCAAACATAGGTCACTATGGCTCATTTCATGCTTCACTGATTTGGGTAAATTTTGTATTAAGTTTGTTAAGATCTGTTTACAATAGAATTGTCAAACTAGATGACTATGCATCTCAATACCACACTGCTGCAAAAATTGAAGCTCAAACAGGGTTCCCACGCTACTGGGAAATCGGAGAAAAAGTCGGGAGAAATCATAATTTTTTTCCTGACCGTGAAAAGACCTTGAATTTTGCAAATATTGATGAAAGTCGGGGAAGAACCCGGGAATTTCCTCCAGAACTTGACACCCGAAACAATTAGGTAATTGAGTCCTAAATGAACCAATCGTGAGTTAAATTTATCTAGTTCTAACCAGAATATTAGGAGGTTGCAGTATGGATCATTTGGGTGTTTGCCATAAATATATTTGTTGAGACAATCCAAACGGTCAATGGATTAGATTCGTCTAGCAGACTTTTTGTTTAGGACAACTCGATATCAGTATCTTTTTTGTTTAAATATAGAAGGTACGAAAACCAGTCTAGCATCACAAGAGGCCAACACGGTGGCGTTAAAACACAGATGATTATCTGACGCTCTACAGTTTCGTATTTTGCATAGGGTTAGAATTTTCAAGAAAAAGAATTGGCCCCTGTTTTCCTCACTAGTTATGCTGGCTGTTTAAAAAAGACCTTGTATATCTTAGGTTTGTTCAAAGAACCTTTAATTCCCATTATTTTGGTGTATGATTGATGGGTGTAATATGGGTTAGAGAGTATAAAGTTTGGCCTTACTCCAGATGTGCACCTTTCAAAAAAGTGCTAGCTCCACTTGGTCATTTTCACTTCCTGAACTGGGTCCCCGAGTGGCCGAGTGGTCTAAAGCGCTGTCCGTTACGGATCACACCCTTCTCACCTCTGTCTGCGTTGGTTCGAGTCTAAGATTCGGCGAATGTGGATATGTGAGAAAGCTTGCCAGTAGCTTCTCGTGGGTCGGTGGTTCGTTCCGCGGATTTCCCGGTTTCTTCCTCCACCATTAATACTGGCTGCCATGTATAGCCTATCGTGTGCTGAAAAATGGCGTTAAGCCCCACAACAACAACAACAACTTCCTGAACTTCAGAGGTAAATTGTAAAAAGAAGAGCCGATAACTTTTTTTTACATTTTTATATATTTGGTAATTCATTCATTGCACTTTCAGAAGCTGGTATTGTCTAGTCTGCCAAAATTCATTTTCCCTATTTTAATAGCTGCTAAGGACAGTGTACTTCAGACAGATTCAGGCTAATTTTTGGAGCACAAGGGAGCAGTCATTTTAGTTAGCAGTGTGCTAAGATCATTTACAATTTCCAAAAGTACAATATCCTAAGAAATGTCAGCCACATTACATAAAAGTAGCATGGAGGTATACCAACATTCTCTCCACTGTGCATGTTTCGAAGCAAACAACTTCACCTTACATATGTCACTCTCTCAAAAGTACATAACTGGTGAGCATCCTTAGAGGATGGGCTAGCAAACTTGAACATTGTTAAATCGAGTTGAATCTGCATCAAATCGAGATGAAAATTATTAATTTTTTTCAAAAATTGCAAGTATTAAAATTGTTATGTCTTTAATCTGCTGAAAGACGATAAAACTAAGGCATTGATGAAATTTGAGTTGGTACTAGCGATTTTGATTGCTTGTCGCACGAGCACACAGGATCTTACAACCATCATTTTCAGATATTATAGAAAAATAATTGAATGCAAGTCATATACTGGTTATAATAAAAATACAAAAATGAAAGAGCACAAAATTGAACAAGACTGGCCAAGTTTCTTGTCGTTCATGAAATAAATATGTTGAGAATTATATGTTCTTTCTGGTTTTGACAAAAGGTTCAGACTTTCATATACTATAATTGAAATTTTGTACAACAACATTACAAAGGAGTTTGTTGTTGATATCACATGACTTTTGGACTTCCGATGTTGTTGTTTGAGATTTGTGAAGTCATGTGACTACTAACGCAGATGGTGAGCACAGAGTCAGGTTTCATCTGTGCCGAGTTTCATCAAGTCTTTTAGTGGATTAAAGACATAACAATTATTATACTTGCCATTTTTAGGAAAATAAATAATTTTCCTATTGATTTCATGCAGGTATAAGTGGATATAGCATAGTTAAAATTTGCTAGGCCTGCTGGTAAGCTATCTTACGGTGGCCGCAGATTCCAAATTTTTAATATGTAATTGCTCTGACCCCACACTTCATGCTAATTGTCCAAATGTGAAAAATGGGGTTGGAATATTCTGAGGAAACATGGATTAGAAAAATTTTGAATCTCTGAGCTGAATTTTGCTGTGAATCTATTACACATTGACATGTTGCTTGAAGCATTGGTTTCAGATCTTAAATAGAATGCAGCAGAAATGGGAAATTGTCATCCCTTTTATTATATATTAAGAACATTAAGAACCCCTGTATCAATACAGGTTTGGGGACTGGTTTATCGAACTACAAGAAAAGTTGATTTTACAGAAAATTCAGTCCTTGTTTATACAACAGTATATAATTTTGAAGGTCTTTTGTCAAAATTTAAATTGGCCATTTTGTAAATGTTTTAAATGATGGAATTTTTAACCAAATCGTCTTAAGGAGTTCAGGTTGGTTGAAAACTCTTGTTTGAGATTTTATTGGCACACATAAATTCAGGGTTAAACTTTTTTCCTTACAAGGTAAGATTCTAATGCTTTGCATTTGTTGGGTTTTTTTCATACTGTGATAGGAAATGTTTACTTTGTATAACATGCACATATATTGCTATAGAATTCTTTAGAATTAAAGGTTTGAAAGGAAACAAAATAATTTATGCTCATTATGTTGTTTCCACGTAGCAACATAATGCAGGTCAGCATAGTAAAGTTAGAATTTTTATTCTGTACATTGAAATGGCTTTAAAAGCCAAGTTATAGGAATATAGATTTGTTTCGTGTGACTCATTCTGTGATTTTGTACATGATCATCTTTTCTGACATGTATGTTTTGGAGAGTCTTGAAAGAGAAACATCTTCAGATTTGGAAATTGCACGTTTTATAATCCAAAATGGTTTTTAACTCCATTCAGTAATGGTCATATGTGAACCTTGAAAAAAATAATTTCATCCTGGAAAAAAACCTGGAAATGACCAGGAAATTTATCTTTAGAAAAGTGTGGGAACCATGCTCACATATACTACATATTTTACTGCTAGTGGTTGGGTGTTTGTATTTCACTCATGACCATGGAAACTTTTCTCATGGTCTTTGAATATCATCCTACTTATTATCATGAAACATTTGGAGGGGATTGACATCTATACTGCAAAATTTTCTCTGTGACCTATATTTCATGTTGCAGTGACCTTACCTAAATTTTATGTTGACATTCTTTTCTGATTGCTGTTGCTATTGAAAATTCGGTCATATCATGAAACATAGGGAGAGGATTGACATCTGTATTGCAAAATTTTCTCTGACGTATATTTCATGTTCATTGACCTTAACAAAATTTTGTGTTGAAGTTCTCTTTTGGTTGCTTTTGCTATTCAAGATCGAGTTGTTTTGAATTGGATGCATTTCTGTTAGAACCTAAGAATTCAGGAAGGTAATGGTGACCCATATTTATGATTAACTAGCATAAGTTAAGTATTTGTGGCTTTTGACTGCATTACTTTTGTTGTATATACAGCCTAGCCTGCATTTCTCACAAGTACGTTTGGAAGAGGACCGCTCCGGTGGCCTAAGTGTTTAAAACACCCTCCTCATATGTGGGAAGCCACGGGTTCGAACCCTGGTCAAGTCATACCAAAGACTAATAAAATTGGCACTAGCAGCTACCTCACTTGTCCCTTAGCATTAAGAGGTTAGTGTTAGGACTGGTCGCCCTGGTGTCAGAATAATGTGATTGGATGGGGCATCATGCTTCATGTCTGTGGTATGATGCCCCATTGCTTGACATCAGTATAAACTGCCACACTGCAGATGTTGTAGCGATATGATGGAAATATTTTCAAAAGCTACATTAAAACATCCAAATCACACAAATCACATTTGGAAGATAGAAAAAATATATGAATTCTATGATGAAGTTTCACTGTTAATGACTGTTGATTGTTGTGATAGATGACCCTTAATAGATTAACTATATTGTACATGTGGATCATTATAGAAATTAGGCAAGTGGATGGCATGCATATCAAATGTCAATAAAAATGCAGCAATATTAAAAAAATATAGAACCATTAAAATCAGCAGAATTAGAAAAATACAAAATCATCTTGCCAGTTATGGCTCTTAGGCAAATGACTGCCAAATAAGTGTTGTCAGGATCACATGGGACTTCAGTTTTTATTTTTATAATAACTTTAACAAATGATATATTAGTGTTTTCTCTTGATATTGACAAAAATATTTGGATGCTTCCTTCATGGATTTGATGAAAGTCATTCACATCCAACTGAATAAATCGGACTAGACTTGTGGACACAAAATGTGTGACCTTGAGTCCTGTCATTGCTGTTCAGCCTGCTCTGGAAGAACAGTCATTATAATCTATAAGATATGGGTTTCATAAATGTAACATAATTATTTGGATCTGTCAGCTTGTCTGATGTTTTGAATAGAGCTCGTAAGTAAGAGATAGTTAAGATAATAAGGTACTATGTTATATCCAAGTTTCGTATTTTATTGGGTCTCATTGTAATGGGTACACCATTAAATACTTGTTACCCAGATTTGACACTATTGCACCAATCAGTATACATGGGTAAATCGTGTATTATGAAAGAATACAAAGGAGAGTTCCAAATTAAGAGTAACTCTTTTCAAGGGGCCTGTCTAAATACTATGTGGTCTGTATTGTACCTATATTTGCATGCCCAAGAGATCCGTTGATTTATTTGAGAGTATTTGTAAATACTCTTGAGGACACTTACATTATTTTACAAGACTTTTCCTGAGAAGTTATGACCCTTTCAGTTTTTACATATGTAGTAACAGTCACTGATATTATGGTGGATCATACTGGAATGTACAATTTTGATGCAGTCTGAATATCCATTGTTTGAAAGAGAAGAGAAGAGCAGAACATTTAAAAGTAGATTAGCACATATTTACATACAATCAAACTATTTTAATTAATCGTGAAATAAATCTAATCACTCATTTCTGAGATAAGATCAGAACATTTAGAACAAGATATATTGGGGTTTGTTGAGAATATGTTATGTTCATTCAGGAGGAAATTATTAATATTTTCTCTTTTCTTGTTTTTACAGCATATGACAAAGAGAAAGTGATTGGTAAGTTTTAATTTGGTACATGTATCTACCAATGCAATTCCATGGCTTCTGTTAAATTTATATTTTATGGAGTCATGAGGACCCCCACATATGAACTTTATAGGGTCCTTACAAGATGTTAAAGGGTCCCACTTTAATGTTTCTGCATTAAGTTATGTGTGTGTGTGTGTGGATGTGTGTGGGAGAGAGGTTTCACTAGAATTTTGGTGAAAATAGGAGTTCCACCAGCAAAAGTTGCAGTCCCCTCTCCGAACCATGTTGGGCATACATGAAGTGGATAAATGTCCATTATAATGCCAGGAATAGAGAGACATAAAATCTTGTAAGTTTGAATTAGTTGTAATTCTTTAAATATTCATGTATTAAAATTGATATCCCGTCAGTTGACTTGGGAACATGCTGCACAGGCTGTTATTTAGACAGTAATATGTTGTGCCCTCCAAAACAAAAATATTGGGTGTATTACATTGCTCTCATATTCCACTTTTAAAGTTTGTAAAACGGTATTGATTTGTCCTTTTTCTGATCTGACGTGTTGTAATTTGCAAAGATCCATTTACTCTAACATTTTCCATCATATAACATCCACAAGTCACATTATAAAGAGTCTTTCTTATAATCTGGCGCCATTTTCTATAAAACCATAGACTGGTCCACTACCTAATTTTGTTAAGAATATAATGAATCTGTGAATCTAAGTTCAAATTGATAAAACATGTCTGTATTCTTGGAAATAAAATGGGTCATATACAGTTGATATAAATAGAAAACAAGGAACATTCTTGACCAGCAATGATGTTTTTAAAGCAGATTCTCAAATATATACGAATGGAGTTGAAGAGATGATATTAAAAATGATAAACACAACCTTTTACTGATTTTTATTTATTTTTCCATTTACCAAAAGTGGGTAATATATATACTGGAGAACATAAAGCATAATTTGTTGAAAAAAGGCGTAATGATCACAACAAAAGCATAATGGCTGGCATGTATGCGTTTAACCCACAAAATACTTATCCAGATTTGCAAACGGCACATTGTCCAAGTCTCGATGTGAAAGCAACAAATGGTAGTAATATTTTTTATTGTAGGGTTTATAATCTAATTTAATTTGAATCCTTAGCGCCTTGTCTTTTCGAGATAACGTGTACTATACTTATTTGGCTACAATCGGAAATGAACACAATGCATAATTAATGAGCATGACCTCTACAGACAGGGTGGTAAACCCTTGAGACCTCTTGTTTTGAGAAACCTCTACCTTTTCTGTAAGCTGGAAATCAACTTGGTCAGCAATTTTTATTGCGTCTTATGGGACTCTTAAGGTGGGGTTTTAATGCATCATTTTTAATTTTATTGTATCAAGGATGCACATAGAGTTCATTATCGGAAGCCCTGAATTCCTAAATCAAATTCATCATTCCGAAGATTATGATTTGACTTAGGTTTTGTGGAGTAATCACTTTGTAATACGTCTGTCTGTCGGTAATATCCATTTTCATTTTTTCATTTATTAATCTCAGTGTTCAAGATTTTTCCTTTTCTGCTGTTATGTTCTATGGTTTATTTGTAGCTAAATAATTGCTTCCATTATAGAAAATGGCCATCTCTTTGTTTTCTGATTTCATCTGTACAAAAAGAAAATTTCAAACAAGCTTTACACCCCTAAGATATTAACTCACTAGACAACATGGAATTGTTTGGATAATATCAAGTTAAAACTGTAAAGCCAGAAGATATTTTGTTGGTTTGCCTAAGTAAAAAGTACAGATAATTGGCACATATATATTGTTCTTCACTGATATGTGGTGTTTTCTCATTCACTTGTTCCATTTATGTATATACTTGTTCCATTTATTTATTTTCTTACTCTATTTATTTATTTATTTATTTATTTATTCCAGACAGCAAGTTTCATTTCTCAGCTGATTTAAGAATGCTGACAGTTCCAAATGTTCAGAAGACTGACACAATGTGCCTACAGTGTCTCGTTCATAACTTCCGAGAGTATGGTCCGAATCCGAAACCAGACATTGTGGGGATCACATTTGGGGATGCCTGCCTCACAGTACTTGGTAAGCATCAGGTAGATTTTGAGGTTAAGCCCCTCCCCCATTTGAAGTTTAAAAATGCATATTTTGCATTTAAAGGTCAGTTGACAAATAAAAAGAACCAAAACATTCATTTTGAAACATCTTTTTTTTTGTGTAAAATATGAGTGGCAACAATATAGCATACAGAGAAAATTTCTGGCAAGCAACACATATCTCTCCAAGTTGTTGGAATAGAATACAAATGACTTGTATATTGTGATTGTGTACACTCTTCAGTCAAGAAATAATTCAAGTATTTCAAATTTAATTAAAATTAAAACATTTTCATGTTTTAATGCACAACAACACAAGAAGGTCAGTGCAGTGAGCATTGGAGTAAAGCAAACCTATCTATGCCTACAGATTCTCATGTTTTTACGAATGAAGCCTGAAAAATATCGTGGATTGCTTAGGCAGGAATTCGGACAACGGCAGAATCGGCAAATAGCTATATGTCTTATATGTGTTTCATTCCACATTTAAATTTTCTTTTCATTCAAAACTTACTTGATAAGTGTCAAAGAAGTGCTTATTCAGTAGTTCCTGCGTAAAACTAATGCAGGCACCAAATGGAAGTGATTGGATTCGTAAGAGTAGCCAACCCAAGCTGTTGCAATGGTAGGATTCAAACCAGCTCCTTTTCAGATGAGAATCTGGTATGCAGACCACCATACCACCATGGTTCCTGTTTACATTAAATGCCATTTATGACTTACATGAGGCCACATCAAGCCTGTTCCAAATCCCAGAGTGTAAAAGGGTATAATTTTTTAAACAGAAAATTGAAACATTCACAACTAAAACAATTGTCCACTTATGAAATATCAACGCTTCTTGAAACAGATTTGCATATTCCCCCAGCACCCACCCAGGAATTTATAAATGGCATCAATGTTTTTCATTACACTATGAATCTCATTCTGGAACAAACAGTTTTGAATAAAGAACCCCAAAAATGGGAATCAGTCAGAATGACTAACATTTATACCATTCTAGTGGTAATTAGTCTGTTTGTCTAATGAAATAACCATTCAAGTGGTATTCAGTATGGGTGAAACGATTAATCGATATATCATTGTATCCATACTTTTTTCATATCAATACTCATATCAAGACAAGAGGTGAACAATCGATGTAAATTAAAATTTACCTTATACAAATTTTTAGTTGTTTGTAGTTATGTTGTTTAAGCTGACAGTTCATTGAAGATAGCTGATGCAGGCATATGCACTTTCTTTCAGACTAGCAAAATATTGACAACACCCCTTGACAAGGTTGTTTGAAATCTCCCTCCTGCTGCCACTTCCATCCTACTTATTTCATTCCATCAGCTTGTTCAACAACTGTTTTTGTAAAGGAGACATTCCAGACTTGTTCTTCATGTACGACTTAAATTATTGATCAATAAATAACCACTTTTTACATGAAGCTTCTCAGTTGCTTCATATCTCGTCTCCTTGGATTGAATTTGAATGCTGCTATTCCAGTTTGCACTTAGTGAAATATGTTGCATTTACTTCAGGTTATTGTTTGTTCAAGAACAGGGTAAAACAATAACCACCAATCAATGCTAACTAGTTTCTTCACTGTGTGACATACAATAAGCATTACATCAAAACTGAGTCCAGATAGATACAAAGCAATAGATAAGTTTCTGATAAAAGTGGCCATTACATGATCTGAAAAGTCATACATGGGGAACAAGTTTAGAATGTCTTCTTTTAAATTGTTATATGTAATCAGCAACTGATTATGCCAAAGACATTTTTTATAAAAAAAATATCATAGAATGGGTAAGGGAGTAAATTCCAAACTGCATGAATTATTGTTGCCTTGGTAATTTCTCAAAGGCAGGTTGAAATGAAACACCTGTGCCGTGTACCGATATGAATCATGATACGCAACCTGCGATATGATATATATTGATACACATATGAACTTGATGGTCTTTCCATCTTTGGAAGGTAGGTGGTGCCCTTTCATGTAGATATTCTGGTTCTATTTCCAGTATACAGATGACAGACATATACCTGACATATATTTATATGCAATTCTCATTGATGAGAAGATAACAACAATACATTCAACATACTAACTGTTGGTTGCAACAAGTTTTATCCAGTGGTTTAGGCCATTTAATATTGACGCCATTTAACTACCTTCGTTTTATACAACATGAATGATTTGAAAACATCTTATTACCAATTCCGTGTCTCAGCTACACTTGGAAGACCTTACAATGTTATCTTCAAAACAGAAGAAATAATGCAATTTCCTCATGCAAAGAAAATCTTATCTAGAACAATCCAAACATTGGAATAAGGTTGAATACCAACAAAATCTATCACATTCTACTTGCTGCAGATGCAAAAGTCTGCTGTAGCCACAGGTACTTGTATTTGTTAGTCAAGAAGGAAAGCTATTGACTACACCCAGTCCTATTCTACAGTTTTTTTTTAAACTTACACAAGGTGATAAACTTGAGCAGTTTGAAATCTGTCCCATCGCTCATTTTATGCTAATTTCATGTATTACATCAGTACCTTCATTCACTGGTTAAATATCTCTGCATAAAGAAGAGAAATTACAAATGTGTTCTCCATGTAAATTTAAGGAGAGATGATGACAAGATTTTATCGTAGGGGAGCCCCTGCCCCTTTTATCAAAGAATAAAGAAGGGGGAAGAAGAAATGGTCATAGGTCAATATTTATCTGAACTGCAATATCTCTTTCCTTCCTGCTCCACTTTCTTATAGCTCTAATGAAATCAACATCTTTGACAGATGTCGCCTCAAGTTGTATAAGCATTAATGTGTTAATTATTATTTCTGAGCATACTCTGCTCCTTTTCTTTGTATCAATATTGTTCTTTGCTTCTTTCTGAAGGGGTGCAGAATTGCAGAAATTCTTACAACTTGTGCACGATTCGCGCAATGGCACACCCTGACAGCATCTCCGCTTAAGTACTTAACATATCTAATGACTTTCCCGTGGAGTGTCTCTCCTGCTCTGCAAATACTTCCTGTTTGTCACACAGAGAATAAGCTATATTGATTTCTGATTGGCGGTTATTGTCTAGAATGGACCAGCAAAGCAATAACCAAAAATAAGAATTCAGTGTAACATATTTCACTATGCAACACACCGGTAGCGTAGCTTTCAAATCGACCAAAGGAATCAAAATACAATTCAAAGTAGAAACTTTGTGTGAAAGTGGTTATTAAATGATGAGTAAAGTACTTCTTTAAACATGTGGAACAAGTTTGGAATGTATAGTATATGCTTAATAGACTTCTGGGTTAAGATAATTAGTAGGGGGGGGGGCGCCAGATTATGAACCATGTCATGTTAATTTGTATACGGCGAGTGGGTATTCTCACAGTCTTTTTCGTCTTTACTAATAAAAATGAGTACTTGTGACTGCAAATGCTGTTTCAGATGGATTATAATTTTACAAACTAACAAGATAATGAATAATAATTATTCGTGACTGCTGAATACTAAACTAACATGTATACGGTAAGTATCATTTTGTATCCATTCTCCATCTCTTGTGTTGATATGTGTATCGTTTCTGTAACAGTATTGATGCATCAGTATATCAGGGAATCGTTTCACCCCTATTGGTGACACAAGATGACTCCAGCATCAGATCAGATGGAGCAGTTTGAGAATGCCTAAACATTTAAACTAAAAACATTTAAACTAAAGCTAAAAACTAACAAGTAGTCTATTTGGAAGTATTTTGTTCTTGTCAGTGATAAGATTGGCATATGAACAGATTACAACTCCATGTCTTTCTGTAATCTGCATACTGGAAATACCAGACCTGCCAACTCTTACGATTTTGCTTTAAGTCTTACGAAAATTACCCTTAAAATACGAACTTAGGCATACAAGCAAAATCTACGGAAAAATGATCGTTGCCGAAAAGTCTGGATAATTGGTTCGCCCGTGTTTGATATGGATTCGGGTTTCATATTAGAATTAGTAAAATTAGGCAGTGAACCAGACTAAGTTTACAGCAGCACCCCAGACACTTTAAACTGCACCTATTTGTTCATGCAAAGCAGCTGCATGATCAGACTATTGGTTGCAGAATATTTTGATTTTAAATGGCATCCAGAAAGCGATGCATGTTTAAGATGAAAGGGAAAAGAAGGTTATAAAAAAGGTGTTTGATGATCAACACAGAAGAATAAAAAGGAGTATTCAGATTCTTGTGAATAAAAGCTGGAAAGGACACAATTACGTTTATTGGACATCACATGTCAATTTGAGTATGTCTCGTGGCGGGAGATATTATTGCCATCATCGTGTGAAATGGAAAAAGGATTTCCAAGAATCACATCAGTTGAGAGATAGCAACAAGCCATTGAGTTGCATAGGGTTTGGAACTAAGGTTTGTGCAACTGTACTAGTGGTAAATAAAGTCTACGCATACTTTACAAACTTTTCAGTTGAACATGATGTTTATCGTCACTGCATCGAACTTTTATTTACGTTTTCCAGCTGTACAATAGCAGTCATTGATATATTGTTACACCTTACTGAAAACTGGTCAATCTTACAGATAAAAATCAACTGCCTTTCTGAGACGGACTCGTCCGGGTTGGCAGGTCTGAATTACAAACAAGATGTAAACACATACAATATGGCAACACACTACAACTGACAGTCCTTCAAGAGGGGAAACACCAGGAAGTTGATGAGTTCATTGATAATGTATAATATCTTAGGTGCAGAATCACAAATAATATTTGATATAATGCACATGTGTATTGTTTCACCCCTATAAATCGGTCAAAATGTTTTTCTGCAACTGTTTGAGTGGTGAACAAAGTGATAAGATTTAATTAATTCATGTGATACAAATTGACTGAATACAAGTCTCTGAGGAAAACAGGAATCCAACATTTAGAAATTTAGCTGTAAATATAAGGTAAAAAATAGAATAGGATCTTGCATTATCTTATTATTTGTTCTGGACTGGATCATTCAACCTGTGATGTGCCTTCCCCTCATCCCCCAATTAGCTTCCATGAAAAATGTGTTGACACCCTCCAGCTCCATTCAAGAATTGAATCAAACGTGAACTGTACTGTATGTTAGCAAATGCTTGTGGCTCCAAATCCAATGGTGAATATTAAAAGACTTGCAGTATTATCAGAAGTGATTTTCAAATGTAGCTGACAAACCAGGACCATAAGTTCTAGTATGCATGTAAATTTCTTGTTTACAGTTATTGTTTTTACCATCTTTTTATTTACTTTGGTGGCATAGTGGTTAGAGCGTCCGCCTTGGATGTGGGAGGTTGCGGGTTTGAACCCCGGCCGAGTCATACCAAAGACTTTAAAAAATGGTACTAACAGCTGCCTCGCTTGGCGCTCAGCATTAAGATGTTAGTGTTAGGACTGGTCAGCATGGTGTCAGGATAATGTGACTGGGAGGGACATCATGCTGCAGACACTATAAACTGTCACACTGCAGACATCGTAGCGATATGACTGAAAAATGTTAAAGCTTCGTTAAAAATCTAAATCACACACACTCACACACACACACACCATCTTTTGAATTGCTATTATTATTATTACTATTATTATTATTATTACAGATCCAATCAACATATTGTCCGGTTTCCCAGATAAGCAGAAGGTACAGCCAGGTGACATCATCAATTTTACTATCTCTGCTCAAACAGATCCTTTGGAGCAGGGTAACCTTCGATATGAATGGTACATTGGGGGAAAACTATACCCAGATAAGTTCCCATTGGGCATATGGTCACATATAATTCATTTGAGCATGGGTAACAGACATATTGAGATCGACACAAGTACACTGAAAAGCCATGATGATAAGATGTTCCAGGATCTGATGGGGAATCTGTCAGTGAGAGTGTACCACAACTTTGACCAAAGAACCATCAGTACAGAACTCTTCACTGAAATTTTTTACCCACGTAAGTCATACAGATTCAGTTTCATCCAAGTTTCTGTGTCTTTGAATAATGTGCAGCAGCAGAGAACATTAGAGATCCAGATTTGCTGTTTTGTGCATAACTGCAGCTGATCTAGTTCTTGCCAAATAGACCTAGATATGCTGTTGTACATATCAGCAGCTGATTATAGTCTATCCAGTGCATACCCATGTATGTTGTCGTATGCTTAACTGTAGCAGATTAGAGTCTAGCCATATATACCCAGATATGCTTTTGCATACATTACAACAGCACGTCAGAGACTAGTCTGTAAAAATATCAGAATTAGTTTATACAGTATAGATCTTGATTTGTTGATGACGATCTTGGTCTGTGTTATTCAGTATTGGGTGTATACACACACACACACACACATATATATATATATATATATATATATATATATATATATACTTCTGGTGGTACACAGAATGATAATCTTGGTCCATACAGTTCAATGACAGTTGTGTGTGTAAACTTGCTGAGGTGCACATAGAGTAATGGTCTTGATCCATGCTGCTCACTGACAGTTGTGTGTGTAAACTTGCTGAGATGCACATAGTGTAATGGTCTTGATCCATGCTGCTCAGTGACGGTTGTGTGTGTTTATATATACATGCTGTTGTACCAATATTATAATGACCTTGGTCTTTTGCTTATATGTTTGTGGTATCCATATAGTTTTCAGTAATATCTGAATACTTAGTCCTTTTGGGGAAATAACAAATCATTGGAAAGTGTTAATATTTCTTATTTGCTTTCTTCCAAGTTTGTTGACTTGTACTTTCATATCTTTAATGTTGGATGTAGGCCAGGTATTTTTTAATTTTCCAATTTTTTTCAGTCTTGCACACAAACACACACCCACACATCATGGAAGTATACTTTGTTATAAACTTTTAACTTTTTTGCCTCCCTTAAGAAGAGAATGTAAGTGAAATCTGATTTTGCAGTGCCAGTTTGTTTTGAATATATAATGTATATTTATAGGTAAAGGTTTAATATTAATTGCTCTTCTTGATATATAAATGAATATGACAAAATGCTCCATGTAAGTAGCTGCAAAAGTATTTGGGCAGGACACATTTAATAAAAGTCAAAACTTGTTCTTGAGAAATTGGTTGCTGATGGCCAGGTATTCAGAGGTGCTCACTTTTACAGTTCACTGAGGTCTCACTCCTGTCACTTTGTGTTTGAGACTGGCTTGGTGGGTATCTGAGAAAGCTTGCTGGTAGCTTCCCATGGGTTGATGATTCATCCCAGGTTTATTCCACCAAACATACTAGCTGCCATGCATATCATTTGCAGAATTTGTACTTATTTGGTCTAATTTTGATGCATCAGGTCAGGAAGCAGTTGGCGGAATTAAAATTGCAAAATGCTAGTGGTATTAAATAACAGGTCTGATTCACTGTTTTTGCAGCAATTGAAAATGCAAATATAATATAAATTTGCAAAGAAAAAAACTGCTAAAGTTTTTAGACCCCAAAATTACCAGTTTTAATGTGTGCATGTTATAACTTAGTATTCCACATGCGTCTGTAATTTATAATGCATTTCAATATGAATCTTTGGAATGCATGTACAAAAATATCACTTCTTGTGGAAAAGTTGAATATTTTACACATTTGTATCTGCTTTATTGTTGGCTTTGATGATGCCTGTACATTTGATGACCTTTTTTAAAACCTGTTATCTGCATATTGTTAGAACTTATATTTTGACAGAAACAACTTACAGGATTGTGTAATGTAGATATGCAGAATTACTCCAATAGTCTGCCATGATATAATTCAACAAACCTTGCATTGTGAAATAAAGTCGGTTGGAAATTGACTTGAACTATGCAGGCATGTTTCCATTATGATATGCAGCCAAGTCTCAATTATGCTATGCAGTTCAGTTGCACTATGCAGGCATGTATCCATTATGATATGCAGGTAAGTCTCAATTATGCTACGTTTTCGAGTCGCACTATGCAGGCATGTCTCCATTATGATATGCAGTCTCATCTTAATTATGCTATTTTATTGAGTCCCAATTATTCTATGCTGGTGAGACATCAATAAAGCAGATATATATATATATATATATATATATATATATATACACACACACACACACACACAAACATATATATATATATATATAAAACACTCAACTTTTTCACAAGGTTTTAATTTTGGACATGCATTCCAAAGATTCACGTTGTAATTTTGGAATCTTCAAAATTTTGTAGTTTTTCATCGCACATCCATAGTACAATATTTTCATTTTCAGTTGTTGCAAAACCAGTGAATCATAGCTGTTATTTAATACTATTGACAGTTTTTACATAATGGACAAATTCACTTACATAGCTGAAGTGTCACTTTCTGTATAAGACTATCAGAGGATTTGTTTCAATATTTTACAAAGCATGTCAATTTAAATAATTCTCATACAACAAAAACTATTTAAATATGGCTATAAAAAGTAGTTCTAAATAAATTTCATTCCTTCCTCTCAAAACAGACAGGGAATGGGAAAGGGATCAGAAACAGAAGAATATCTTGCTAACCGTTTTTGGCATGTTGCGTGTAGCGTGGTTGTTCTGTACATCATCGTCGGTGTACACGATATATAGCATATAATTATGCAAATTTAGGTAAACTTAATCTTCCTGGGATCTGCTGGCCAATGCCGAGTACGAGTTTTAAGATGGAGACGGTAGATTAGTTACACTATGTAGGAAGATTTCTGAGCACTCATATTTCATAATGAGATAATATACGTAATTCATATTAATCAAAAATTGCCTTTTACATAGTATTTAATTAATTAATATACATAAATGTCAAAATACAATCATAAGAAAATTCACTCTCAGCTGCACTACTGTGCCTTTAAATGCAAGAATGATGTACCAAAAATCTAACAGTTCCATGTAGTGTTTGTCCTATTATCTGATTTCTTTATGTCATAATTACAGGCTATTGATGTGGACATAGCAGCAAATAATTCGATACAAATATGAGTTCTCAAGTCATATTAACATTTGTTCTCTAAGCTGTCATATTTTTGTAAGTTTTTGGTTTCTGTGGGTTTAACACTCTTTTTCAGCACATGATATACATGGCAGCAAGTATATTTGTGGAAAAAGTTTCTGGGATGAGGCATCAACCCACATTATTGTGTCTTGTTGACTGCATTGTGTAAAATAAGGGGTGAGGGTGGAGGCCATTTATGTAATAGAGGCCTGCAGTACAAATGAATGCCAAAAAGCTGTAGCTGGAATGTTTTCATTGCCTGAACCATTGTTTTAAAATGATTGACTCTTTTTCAGACACACACTCAGTAATTGATTTTCTTATTTTAGATGCATGCCTCGTAATTGCATTGATAACATTTCACTTACATTTTAGGTAAATTGAAAAAGACCCAAAGTGTAAGTTACTGTTGTTTACTTTTATCATTTCAGCACCTGCTCCAGTGATAGTTGCTGAATTAGACCTATGGTACATCGCTCTTATCATCGGCATTCTTATTCTGTTCATTATTGTTGCTCTCATTATTTGTTATCTCCATAGAAACCGTGGAGGTGATTACCCAGGTGTGTATAATTTCTAGCTGTTTTTAAATTCAGTAGTATTGTCATCAAAAACGAAATATCTTTGACCTAATGCTTAATAAAGAAACAGCAATTTTTAGCAATTAGCTGAGAAATGATTCTTAAAGGGGCAGTAGGTGACTGATACATAATTTCATAAAGGCTTTATTTTCTGGGCCTCCCGTTTACACTGCTACTGTTCAACTATTAAAGAAAAGATGAATTGAGCTAACAATTTTTTGTCATAAACATAGTAACCGGATTTGTATACATGAGAAAAGAATTGATCCCAATTAAACTCAAATTGCTTTTCCATTGCCTAGTCTAGTTTAGAGATGGCGACAATGTCCATCTTTAAATCCTGTACAACCATCCATCAATCTCTCTTATATCTACTTAAATATACAGGACAATACCAAAGTCTTTTGATCATTCAGAGATAGATATATATGTAACTAATGAACATTTGAGATTTCTTTAGCTGATCTTTAATGCCATTTTCATCTGTTTCATTCTTTTGTTTTTGTAATTTTTTTTATTTTTCGACATTTATATGGAATTAAAATCATGAATAAGGCTGAAACATTTTCCAAATTGTTAAATGTTTACATGGATTATAATAACAAAAAAACCCAAAATGATACCTTTTACAGACCTGCCAACTCTAACAATTTTGCTGTAAGTCTTACGAAAATTACCCTTAAAATACGGACTTAACGGCATACAAGCAAAAACTTAGGAAAAATGAGTGTTGCCAAAAAATCCAGATAATTGGTACATCTATGTTTAATATGGATCCGGGTTTCATATTAGAATTAGTGAAATTAGTCAGGGAACCAGACTAACTTTACAGCAGAACCCCAGACGCTTTAAACTGCACCTATTTGTTCATGCATAGTGTCTGCATGATCAAAGTGTTGATTATAGAATGTTTTGAAAATAGCGTTCAGAAAGCGATGCATGTTTAAGACAAAAGGGAAAATAAGCTGATAAAAAGGTGTTTGATGATCAACACAGAAGAATAAAAAGGAGTATTCAGATTCTTGTGAATAAAAGTTGGAAAGGACACAGTTACGTTTATTGGACATCATGTGCCAATTTGAGTATGTCTTGTGGCGGGAGATGTGATTGCCGTCGTCATGTGAAATGGAAAAAGAATTTCCAAGAATTACGCCAAGCTGCGAGATAGCAACAAGCCATCGAGTTGCATAGGGTTTGGAACTAAAGTTTCTGCAACTGTACTAGTGGAAGATAAAGTCTATGCGTACTTTACAAACATTTCAGTTGAATATAATGTTTATCATCGCTGTGTCGAACTTTTACTTACATTTTCCAGCTTTATATTAGCAGTTACTGATATTTTGTTACACCTTACTGAAAACTGGTCAGGCTTACGGAGAAAAATCGACTGCCTTGCTGAGATGGACCTGTCAGGGTTGGCAGGTCTGCTTTTAATTGAAATGATTAGAAACTCGCTTACTAACCACCCATATGACTTAGACCTACTGGACAGAAAACTGCTATTGTAATGTGTATGAAGGACCTTGGCTCTCCTTATGATAGTTTCATTAGGTGTGCAGCTTTTATCTCCGGATTTGAAAGATCCACTATATAAGATTGGACTTGAATACATTTGATACAATTAGGTGATTATTCCTGGGGTCATAGTGATATGTTTAATATTGCTTCATGTGTGTACATGATGAAATTATTTCTAAATATGTACATACTGTTTTGACATATGCAAGGTTTTGTGGCATGGACTTCAAACAATGTTTTTATTAACAATAAAATATTAGTGATCAGTTGTTTTGTTACTAAATATGCATTCTAAAAGTAAATAATTTAATTTAAGATATTGTAGTAGCATTATCAGTGATATGAGCTAAAACTTACTCTTGCAAACTTTGGCAAAAACAATTCTCCCAGTAATGCCCCATATAAAGTGAAAATTTTTCATGCTTTAAGAAAAGAATGAACATAAATATCCTGCTATGCAGCCTTCATAAACAAAGATGTAAAAAAATAAAGATTAATAATAATGGGTAGTTTCTGTATCACAGATGGATGCAAGCACAAATTTATAAACATTTGCAGCAATAAACTAAAGTTGGCCATTTACACATGTTGGCTTTGAAGCCTATTTGATTGTGTCGTGAGCCTGGTAAAATAAAACAGCAACTAATTCTGTTTTTAATGAAAATTTAACTACTAATTGAGTCTACTGGAATGTTTAGCGCAATAAATAACTTGATTGCAACAAAGTTGCAGAGTTTCTGATCAATCGATAGCTGTTTCCAGCAGAATTTTCTATTGTTATTGCTGAAGAATCTGTAGCCTGTGTTCATGATTGTATTGATTTTAGTACAATGCTACATTTTAATACTTTGTTGGAAGTAGACATTGCTCTTGTTTATCAGTTATAAGACCGTGATGGCCAAATCAATGTGTGCATAACATATTTGTGGGTTTATGTAGGAACTGAATATACAGGTGGAATGCATAGTATTTCACAGAATTGCTGTGAAGTTTGCTACTTTTATAAATGTGTTCCTTTTATAAATGTGTTCCTTTTGTAAATGTGTTCAGTATCTCATCATGCATCAGAAATGAAACAAAGAATCGGCATCAGAATAGTGAATATTGATATAATAATATAACATAGTCTGGTGGCTTGTATTTCATACCAAGTCATTTGTTTGTAAAATTCACAAGAAGCCTATATCTACCACTTAGTTGAGAAGATTCCATTTAATGTCATACTTATGGCTCAATATGAACGATCTGTCTGTTCAGCTTTTTAGTAGAGTATTCATAAAAACCTATTTCACTTGCAAATGCTTGCATGCATGCTGGAGTAATTACTTCCAAGTATATCTATTGTGCAAAAAGATTTCATACCAGTATACGTTTTTGTTGGATTCATGGTGACTTGTCTTGTGTTATGGAAAGGCCATCATACAGGTCATTCTTGTCAACCAGTATTAATAAGTGTAGAATATTGAGTAAAATAATGGCTTTGTTTCTGTTATTCAGTGGACAAGAAGGAACACCAGGCAGGTCATGACCCTGAACAGGAACTCAAGGACAGTGGATTCCATGATGTTGGCAGAGTGTAAGTAATGCTGAACATCTTACCTGAATCAGCAGATAAGAAGACAATGGCATCATTTTCTGTCAGCAATGGTAGAATTATTTTCCGGCGCTATACAGTAAAGAATGATAATGATGGTCAAGTATTTGTCCTACACTGTGCATTAGAGATTGGATGCTACAATAAATTTATTGTTCTATGCCTTGCATTTTTAAAATGATAGCGATGGTAAAGTTATTATCCTACACTATACATTACACAATGATGGCGACAGATGAATTATTGTCATAAACTGTATATTGTATAATCGGTGTTTCGCATGCTGGATTTGTGACCATAGGGTGATGGGTTCCTATCATACCTAACAAAGTCCCAATATAATTCCTTGGTGTATCACCAGCTGAGGCATTTTATTCAAGTTGCCTTGGCATAAATATAACCTTTGATGTGTTTACATGCCATTAAACACAGTCCGTAAATCATACAGATCTGTACTTGAAAATTTCTATGTTTTGTTTAGCATAGAAATCAGTTTTTGTATCTGGTTCATTTAAAATGTTATGTTTGAAAATGAGTCGAGAAAAATTCTTTCAGTCAATGATAGTTTTCCAAGATCTGATGATTTAAATGATAGTTGGGCTTTAAAGAATTTATTACCCCTTTAAAACTTTTTGTTATAATGTGAACACTTTAAAAATATTGGTTAGATCTATAACCAGTATGTACATGGATCTCAGTGACGAAGAAAACCTCAACTTACATCAGTGTGGCAGACCGTTTGCATATATCAACATTCCATTTTGACAGACATGTCAGACTTTCAGTCTCATGCTATCTGGAATCCTGTTTTTAGCTCTACTGGTCATAGAAGAGAAGAGCTTATGAGATGGTCTACATTGTCCATCAAGTATTGCCATGAAACTTTGCACTCATTCATTACAATGTCTTGTAAGTGAAAACGGTGCTGCTTGGACTTCTAAAAATATGGCCTTGTCAGTGTCCATCTTGAAAGTCTTGTTAGTCCTTCTACATGGATGTTCATATCGACATATGGTTTTTGCTAATAGACTTTTTATGATGTCTCATTGGTCCTAAATTAAAATGATTTTGCTCCGACATCCATTATTGCTGCTATCATCAAAATCTTATCACTATTTCTACTGAATAGATAGTCATTTTAACAAGGAGTTATCACTGAAAGATTTATTATGTCAGGTTGGTCGTAAATAAAATGGTGCCAACCTTCTATCCATTATAGACATCTTTGCTGCCATGAAATATAATTTATACAAATATAACATCAGATTTTACTCTTAAATCCTATCTATGGTTCATTTTTATGTTGAAATTAGCACACTGCACTATGTAACTTTGGTATATGCATATAATGTATTGTAACAGACGCAGTGAGGAAAAGGGTGAACAAGTCTTGACTCTATGGGATATGAGCATTTAAATGTATAAAAATCAAATCCTTCATAAGCATGGCATTTGGATTCATGTTTTATAAAAGGCCAGGGGGAATCAGATCAGAGTTCTCTTTTTCCCATTACAGGTTGAATTTAATTTTATTGAACCCAAAAATTAGCACTTTGTGTTTTCTAATGAATTATTTATCTATGTAGACAAAAATAGAATGAAATATGGGACTGACAGATTAGAAAGAAATATTGGCCAGACAAAATTGAATTAAATTTATGGGGGACATAATAATATTGAAATATAGGGTACATATAAATCAGAATGAAATACTGAGTAGATTTGAACTATAATAGAGTATAGTGTAGACAAAAATTTGAATGAAATATAGAGTAGAGGTTAATTTGAAATATAGAGTAGACATTAATGTGAATGAAATATAGGGTAGACAAAAATTAGAACGAAATATAGATTTGACATTAATTTGAAACATAGAGTTGACATTAATTTGAATGAAATATAGGGTAGACAAAATTAGAATGAAATATTGAGTTGACATTAATTTGAATGAATTATAGAGTTGACATTAATTTGAAATATAGAGTAGACATTAATTTGAATGAAATATAGGGTAGGAAAAAATTAGAATGAAATATAGAGTTTACATTAATTTGAATGAAATACAGAGTTGACATTAATTTGAATGAAATATAGAGTTGACATTAGTTTGAATGAAATGTAGGATGGATGTAAATCAGAATACAATATAGGGTAGATATTAACAAAAATGAAATATGGGCTTGATATAAATTAAAATGAAATATAGGATAGATATAAATCAAAATACAGTATTTGGTAGCCATTAACAAGAATGAGATCAAGGGTAGATATAAATCAAAATGCAGTGTAGGGTAACCTTTAACAAGAATGAAATATAGGGTAGATATAAATTAAAATGCAGTATATGGTAGCCATTAAAAAGAATGAAATAAAGGGTAGATATAAATCAAAATGCAGTATATGGTAGCCATTAACAAGAATGAGATCAAGGGTAGATATAAATCAAAATGCAGTGTAGGGTAGCCTTTAACAAGAATGAAATATAGGGTAGATATAAATCAAAATACAGTATTTGGTAGCCATTAACAAGAATGAGATCAAGGGTAGATATAAATCAAAATGCAGTGTAGGGTAGTCTTTAACAAGAATGAAATATAGGGTAGATATAAATCAAAAAGCAGTATATGGTAGCCATTAAAAAGAATGAAATAAAGGGTAGATATAAATCAAAATGCAGTACAGGGTGTGCATTAACATGAAAGAGATATAGGGTAAATATAAATCAAAATGCAGTGTAGGGTAGCCTTTAACAAGAAAGAAGTGTAGATACAAGTTGGAATACAGTATAGGGTAGATATTAGCAAGAATGAAATATTGGCTTGATATAAATTAGAATGAAATATAGGTTAGATATAAATCAGATTACAGTATAGGGTAGCCTTTAACAAGAATGAAATATAGGGTAGATATAAATCAAAATGCAGTACAGGGTGTGCATTAGCATGAAAGAGATAGAGTAGATATAAGTCAAAATGCAGTATAGGATAACCTTTAACAAGAATGAAATATAGGGTAGATATAAATCAGAGTAAAGTATATGGTAGGTATTAGCAAGAATTATTTATGGGCTGGATATAAATTAGAATGAAATCTTGGGGATATAAATCAGGGTGTAGTATAGGGTAGGCCTTAACAAGAATTATATATGGGCTAGATATAAATTAGAATGAAATCTTGGGGATATAAATCAGGGTGTAGTATAGGGTAGGCCTTAACAAGAATTATATATGGGCTAGATATAAATTAGAATGAAATCTTGGGGATATAAATCAGGGTGTAGTATAGGGTAGGCCTTAACAAGAATGAGATACAGGGTAGATATAAATTAGAATGAAATATGACATTAATGTATATCCTCTCACTTTCAGCAATGACAGCTATGATGATGAAAAGCCACCCAAAGATGACATTTCCCTCCCTGAGAGTGTTAACTATGACAGCGATGACATGACAGAAGAATATGGTGGGGATTTTGATGTCTCAAAATTCAATGAGGATGGGTCATTTATTGGACTATATGGAGAGAAAAGAGGAGGAGGAGGAGGTAAAGGTGGGAACAAACTGATGCCTCCATCGCAATCGGAAGTTTAGCAGACTTTTTTGTGTCATCGGGATCAAAGTCATAGTTTATTGTGTTATGTGAAACATTTCAGACTCCTCAATTATGCAAGTATGAGGAAAGCGCTGCTGCAGTGAAACTTCATCAAATTCAGTAACTGCATTGTAAATGAGAACATTTGTTTCAATATAGAACAAGAGAATTACAGTGAGTTTAGGCACATGAAAGATGGTAGATTTCTATCAATGATGGGTGTGAACATAAGCCTTTTTTTTAATTCTTTGACAGTAGTTTGCTCATTCCCATTTCATTTTAGATATTTTTTTTTATGATTGAAGAGATCAAGAGAATTTTTTTTATTTCCAATTGTTAAAAATTGAAGAAAATTGTTTATTCAAAGGTTATATTGTACAAATATTATAGCACAGGATATGACCAAAAGACACTTTAATATCAATAAACTATGAATGTATCCAGTACAGTATTTACAAATAACCTATACATAGAAGCTCGAAGCAGGTAGGAGAAGTCTTTATATTTTTGTTAGCACAGATATTTTATATTTGGCTCTCATCATATCCTTGTCTTCATTTCGATGTACAGATGCACCATTTCCAGGCAGACACCTATGTAAATTTATATTTTGAAGAAATGTGTAATTACTTTGTATTTAGCTATTTGGAAGTGTGATGGTGGTAAGCGTTAGTATATTCAATATTATTCCATGTGTTTCTATTTTGTAAGTAAAACAAAGTTGATAATGCTGATGTTATTTTCTAATAAGCAATGCATCTATATTTCAAATACCAACCTATAAATAGCATTTGCTTTCATGTTTTATTTTTATGCATCTTAATTGGCACTCTTTTTTTTAAATTCATAAATCACTCTTTGATTAATTCATTCTCTTTCTCTTCATAGTCCCTTTGCATATCATTTTAGTAATGGATGAATACATTGTATCCATATTTATCAACCTCAGTACAGGCAGTCATTGACTGTCTTTGAAGCTTCGTATAACTAATGACCTTCCTTCCTCATACAAGTCCCATTATATTTGTATGCAAATGTACTTGATGCTGTAAATTGAGGCCATATTTCTGAATAAATTTTTTTTTTTTTTTTTAAATATATCGGGGGAATTCTCATTTTCATTTTGATGGCAGATTAATTGAACCTGATTTTGCAGGAAGACTTCATTGGAAAACTGTTTTATTCACCTTTTTTTGTACTTTTTGAACAAACAATGTGAATGATGTTAAAGTGATCATTATGTATTGATCTCATCTTTGAGTGGATAGACCCTTTTTAACAAGTGATATCATCGGACTACACAACACTGAAGACAACTACAAAGTTGGTAGGGTCTGATTTATGTTACGTTCTTCGTGATATTGATTTTTTAATGCATGTAGATAAAAATAACTTTTGCAAGGTTCTTGAATTGTTTATAGATTGATATAGGCATACTGATTCCACCTGTGCAATGTGATGATGTATTGAATGATGAGATGAAACTGACATATAGTACAAGCATGTATATATAATGTTAACAACTACATAAAATTATGTACATTTAGATTGCTATTTCCAAATCTAGACTCGTAATAAACTGTTCGCCAGTGAAAGATGTGAGCTTTCTTGATGTAACTTTTCACATGTTATGTAATTAATGAAGTGCATTCCAACACTATGTATATAATCATAAGTCACAGGCATATATCAGGAAAATGTTTATAGTTTTGCCCGTGATTTGAACTGTTTGTCAAAACATTCTGGTGGCTCATAAGATTGTAACTTCATTAGTCTCCAAGAAAAATGTTTCTGTGACCAAATTTTTGTTCTTATGATCCACAATATCATGTAAATCATTGAAAGGAAAATGACAAGGCCGTTTGTATCATTTACTGGTACCCATGGTTGTCGAGTTGTGTACGGTATTCACCTTCACAGGTCACTCATATCTCATCTCCGATCACATGAGCTCAAGTCGCAGCTGAATCAACGTTGGTATGTGAGAAAACTTGCTACTAACTTCCTGTAGGTCATTGGCTTATGCCATGTTCTTCCTTCACTAAGTATGCTGGCTGCCAGATACAGCCTATCTTGTGCTGAATAATATAGTTAAACCCAACAAAAACAAAATTGTATCATTTACATGAATATTATTCACTACTGACAAAGTAATGTGATCTGGAAAACACTTAGCTGTTTGAGAAAAATACTTATTATTAACATGATTATAATTTTCCATGGGGTCACATGTTGCCACCTATATTATCATTACATTGTTCCATTTTTACATGGGGAGACTACT
This sequence comes from Megalonaias nervosa, assembly GCA_016617855.1. Lineage (NCBI taxonomy): Eukaryota > Metazoa > Mollusca > Bivalvia > Unionida > Unionidae > Megalonaias > Megalonaias nervosa. The sequence goes on from JAECUM010095439.1 coordinate 97,037, forward strand.
GTCCCATTTAATTAAGAACATCACATTGTATTAACTGTTTCATACAATGTGATGTCATAATTTTATTTGTTCTCTATTTATTAGAAGTAATTATAAATTGGAAACATACCATACTTTAAAATTACAACTTTGACTGTTTAAGGGCATTGAAAGAATAAGAGATATTTGTTTTGCATTTGAAGGCAAAATAGTCCAAAAAGATTAACTTTTATTATTGTACATTAATGAAGAGCATCCTGTTCCAAGTCTGAATAGACAAAGAAAATTTAGTGCAAGAAGGTAATGCCTTATGTGAGTACAGGTTTAGATGCAAAGTATTCTCTACCCTCTTACAAGGAAAATATTAGAGAGATTGTTATAGATGATGCAGTCGGGTACAGGATACTATTCCTAAACATATGTATCACAGTTATTTTCCTTGTTTATTTGAAGTGTACTAGTTTTCCATTACTTAGGGGAAATATTGGATGCCTTTCGAACACAGATGCTTCATTGTTGGTCATAAATCATCAGGTATCCTTAAATTGATATAACCTGGAATTGTTGATCTTTGAAGTTAAAATGCTTAAATCCATGATTTAGATCTTTATTCATTTGTTTTAACAATGAAAATTAGGAGCATTAATGTATTGTTGCTAACAAATGTTAAAAGTGAAATCTTTATGCATAATTTTTAACTGATTATGAAACATGCAATGAATCATTAGAAATAAATAATTTCTGTTTATGTAGAACTTGATCTGCAAGTAATGTTTAGATGCACTTGTACCTGTCTGCTCTTGTCACCTGAATTCCAACCCAATTTGTTTTTACATTTAGTATTTTTGTACTCGCAACAAGCAATGTTTGATGAGAATGTCAGCATGTCAGTCCGACAGAAGCAAGGTTTGGTGAGATTGTCAGCTTGTCGTTCTGACAGAAGTCACAATTTTGTTGAATTAATATCTCCTGGTATGTTTTTTTTTATCATGACTGGACAATGTCCTGTTAGAAATAGAGTCTTTTTAAATAGCACCATAATATTTGCAAAGTAAGAGTATTGCATATATAATAAATGAAAACCTGACTTTTATTGTTTGATTGTGGAGGGGGGGTGCATATTCATACTTTCTACCTGTCCATCTTAGCAGTTAAAAATTGAAGAAATATTTTGGATTTGATACTTTTTAGTCTTAAACCTTTAGGCAGTGCTGAATATAGTTCATCTTAGTAAATTACAGTGATAAAATTGTACATTCAGTTGTGTATTTGCTGCAATAACCTTAACTGACAGGGGAGTAGAACATTTTGTCATGAATGTCTGATCAAGACTGGAAGTATAATAGTCAATTCGAAGGAGAGTAGAACATTTTGCAATGAATGTCTGATTCACATGGTAGACGTAATGCTTTTTGAAGTGTTCAGACAAGAAATTATATTTTCAAATTAATAAATCTTGGTTTGACGGAGTGGGTCATGTTAAACATATAATCAAGAAAAGTCTTTTTATTCTTGTGATCAGTGTATGTTTAAAGTTACTTGACATGAAGTTCCTTTTGGCTGAATAACTTTCAAATCACCGAGTAAATTTACAAAGAGATCCTGTACAAAGTGTTTATGTAAATATGCATTGTAATTTGGTGTCTGCTTTTTTCTGCATATAGTAAGATTTGTTTTGTTCAGAAAGGTAATTTTTGTAAGTTCTCTCACAGGTAGGCTTTTTGAAACTGGTATTCTGATCATTTTATTTGGCTTTATATACAAATATTTTAAATGCATTACTAATGACTTGATGACTTGTGTGATTGTAATTGTAAGGCGTGTAATTGAATTAATAGCCTTTTTTTGCATTTTTGTATTATCTATAGTTTCTTTGTAACATTGTAATGCCTTTCTCTTGCTCTGAACTCTTAAATTGAGAAATTTCAGCCTCAAATTGTATGTAAATTATATGACTTAAAAAATAAGTGTTTTTTCATTTGCTGTTATTTTCATCATATGTGTTCCTGTGAAAATCATTATGTTTATGGTATCCATTTCCATGGTTACCACATTCCATTTCATTGAGCATCTTGGGAGAGCATAACTCGGTAACCAATAACTAAAGGTTGTCATTGTTATATTTTACATTATCCTTTTTTATTGCTGGCCAGGTTAATGTTATGCCCTCCGTGTTTATATAAATGTTATTTATTTATATTCTGTACACGTGCGAAAGGTGATTTAACCTGGTCTTTTTTTTTGACCAGTTCTTTTTGTAGAAAAAAAATAAAAATGGAAGCTTTCATTATAGTTGAGTTTTTGATAACACAGATTGATGGACATGACTAAGAAATATGATATCCATCTTGTCCCTAAGTTGTGTTGACCATTTCATTGGTAAATATTTTTTCCTGAGCAAAAGGTAAGATGGACCCATTGTAAAAGGGGTGTGAGGGTTAACATTGACAGGGTAATGGCCCTTATATTAACCAAGAGTTTAGCCTTCATGAATTGAGTCTGACTTGTCCAGTTCCATTTGGTTACATGGTTATGAGGTTACATTTGGACCCGTTTTGATACTATACCATTGAGTCTAATTACAGTAAATAATCACTCCCAAATCAGAATGAACCTATGATGACAGAAAACTATCGAGATAATTTTTAGATATTCTGTGATAGTGAATGAAGAAATTGAATTAGGTAAAGCAAAGATGAATTCATGGGAATTTGAGTTAGGACCACAGTAATCAAGTTGTATTCCTTGTATAGAAAATCGTTAATTTGAATTGGTTTGAAAATATTCAAATTTAGTTCAGGCATTTCTTGAATCTTAACACATTTTAAAAAATAGCTGCAGTAACAAGTTTGGTATAATTACTTCTGCAGTTACAACCTGAAGACTTTTTCCAGTCAAGTTCTAATGTAGTTGATAGTTTGCATGTCATTCCAGTCAAGTTCTAATGTAGTTGATAGTTTGCATGTTTCATTCAACCATATCTCCTTATTATGACCACTGTATGTTGCTCTCCATTTGGTATTGCTTTGTTACTATAAATACTGTGGGACAGTTGGTACATAAAGGGGAGTTTTGTCGAACATAAGGTATTAACACAAGTTGTATGTAAACGGGTTGTGGACCATGGGTTCTTTCAGTTGGATATGTCCATATCTCCCCTCTTATCTCTTCAAGACTTTTGACTAATGACATACAGTTGATAGGGGGTGTATTATATCAATACAGGGTTGAGCAATTAATGACTATCATCTCATAACCTACAATTAATAGAGGGTATTAATTACTTCATGATTATTATTTTATAGTCTACAGCCAATACAAGGTATATTATTTAAAGCAAGGGGCAAGTAAAGTACCTAATGTTATATTGTGCAGATTGTCATGTGGGAATTTCTCTTACAAATTTGACTAAAATATATGTAATTTTGAGCTGTAGTGTACTCTATTGTTTTTGCTCAAGTTTATAAATTTGTTTCCTTGATATAAAATTTCATAACTATTTTTATAAATTAGAACATATTGTTGTATTCAAATGATCATGGGTGGGGCCTGCAGCATATTGAAATATCAGTTGGACATATGAAATGTAGCAATACATTTAGCTAAAGTGCTATTTTGTTTGTAGTTGGCAATTAAAGTGGCAAAATATCCAATTTTCGCTGTAGTAGCTTGCTTTGTCTTCTAATATTCTATAAATATTTATGTACGATTGTATACTACACTGGCAAGACACCTACTATATATATATATATATATATATATATATATATATATATATATATATATGATTTCCTTCTATCTGTTTCACAAAAGCTGATTGTATATGATTATGTTCAAGGAGAGCGGCTGTAGACAGTTAGAACAGTTAATAAAGAAAGCTTCTCAACTCTTTTTTTTTTAGTTTTGCTTTTGTTTTGGTGTAGCAGATGTGACCATGACCATTTTGCTCATGTTAATCAGTAAACCAAAACTTCTGTACATCAGCACATATAAATATTTGCATCAAATCATTTTTCATGGTATTGACTGGATCTCAAGCCATATCTCTTAACTAAAATATGAATCTGAGAGACTAGTTTTCAGACTGAAGAAACCAATATGGGCTATTAAATTTAGAGTCATGAAACTTTACACACTTTGTCATGGTCATAAATAGACGATCTTAGGTAATTCATTTAAATTATCATTTGGAAGATATTTATGCAACAAATATGTGATTCCAAATGTTATGAAATTTGACACTGACTTTGATAACTTAATAGATCCATATTTTACAAACAAAAACAAGGAAACAACCCCCCCCCCCCGCCAAAAAATATTTATTTCGATTTATTTTGAATCCGTTTCCCGTCTCCTTTAATAGTTGAATACTTGACGATTGTTTTTCGTTGTGTGACCCAGGTGCGTGTTTGTCATGATTGAGTGAGTGATCAATTGATCAGTGCACGAGGCGCATGAAGGGGACGATGACGTCAAGCGCCATGCAGTTAAAAAATGCACTATTCGCTCGTCGAATCGTCTCTGTACTAACGTCACCTTTTTCACTGTGTCTACGCATATTATGACGAAGGCGATTCGCGAGAATTTTGGTATCTGGACGTATACTGTCTTCGTGTCTGGTAAGTCGTCGTTTTTATGTTGTCGTGTTGCTATACATTGAAATACCAGCGTGCGGGTTGTGTATAGTATTTGTTCTGTTCTGTTTTAGTATTGTATATTAAGTATTTGTTCTGTTTCGTTGCATGTTTTTTACTTCCTGTTTTTCTTTTGTCTTGTGTCGTTTACGTTAAATAAACCCCACGATCAGAGGGTGTTGTGTTCGTTTCTTTTGTACAACTCCCGACTCACAATTATATTCCAATAAATGTACTAATTTTAAACTCCAGCTTGTATTCTTCATTTAACTTTCTTTATTATAACGAAGCTACTATCTTGTTCGCAATTTTCCAGACCAAGTTCACAATTTTTATGAATCAGATTCAACAGCATAAAATGCAAAAGCTGTTAGTTTAAATTTGAAAATCCTGCCAGTAACAAAGAACATTTAAGGAACATGGTAATGCTTATGAGTTGGATGCAATATTACAAGTGACGAATTTGCTGAAGTTCATGCCCAGCAACAAGCATCTTAACATTTGAATCTTTTCATCATTTTTGTCCAATATTTGGATTGATACTGAGTAGGTTAATTACTGAATTTCTGCATACCTTTGCTGGTTGACAATTACTTTATATACAAATTTATATACAATTACTTTATATACAAATTTATATTCAATTACAAATGGATACAGGGGCCCGAGTGGCCGAGTGCTCTAAAGAGCTCACTGTTCCGGATCACTGCTGTCTCACCTCTGTCTGCGTGGTTTCGAGTCTCGAGCTCGACTAACGTGGGTACGCGAGAAAGCTTGCCAGTAACTTCTCGTGGGTCGGTGGTTCTCCCTGGGATTTTCCAGGGTTCTTCCTCCACCAGTTATACTGGCCGCCATGTATAGGCTATCTTGTGCTGAAAAATGGCGTTAAACCCAACAACAACAAATGGATACACGTGTGTTGGTTGAACACGGCTACACGTTTACTGGTTGAAGATTGCTTCAAAATTTCTGGTTGAAATTTACTAGAAACCTTTGCCAATTAAGGCAAAATCGTGCTAAGAACAAACATGTATCAATTACATGCTTCATTAATTGCATTAATACATACTGCATACTGCACAAATTTCTGCATTAATTTCAAAATGCTTAAGTACTGCTATCATCACAAAGTTAAAATAGGAACAAAGTAAGTTCGATCTTACATTCACCATCTAGTAGGGTTATTACATGTAGAGCAACAAGCTGAACAATTGTATGGGTATCTATGCACGTTTAATTTCTACAGCAAGTACCCATTGACGTTGGCCATGTTCTAATCAAACGTGACATCTGTGCCCTGTATAATTGTTCGCAGGAATTTCTAATGATGTGTAAGGGCAATTTGTTAGACCTGCATGTGAAGACCAAGCCTACAATATAACTTGGATAGTGCCAAAACTTCAGAAAATAGTTAATTGTTAATTGACTGAATTGTTAATTGACGGTCTCTAATCTAGGAACAAACCTCTTGAGATCAACACACTTCATAATTGCTGACTTGTTTTAGCCAGCTCCTACGGCCACCCACAATGGAGTAACAAAATTACTCCATAACCTGATTATGAAAAAAGTAAATGGTATGTACTTTTAAGGACAGCGTGAACAAGAATTGTAGAGCGATTTTAATCTGTATGAAATTTCATAGTTCTGATAAAGATTAGTTGCTATGGTCTCCATATCATGAATCAAGGTCTTTACAGGGGCAGAGCTGAATATATTTGTTTTATTTTCTATTATTGTTTTTTGGTTTTGATAGCTCGTGGTTTAACGTGTCAAATACCTGATTGTATTTCGGGTGTGAAAGCAAATGTTAGATTCGTTCATAGAGTTAATATGTCCGAATGTTTGCTAATTAGACCAATACAGCATTTCATTTTATGCCAGGTACAGTTAGGACCAATTTATGCCTAAGTATCTAGAAAATCATAAAAATCAAGGACCTACCCATCTTCAGTCAATGCAACATCGCTTTATGCAGAAAAACCTCAGCAAAAGTCCAATCCATCTTTACATAGAATTGCAATTATTGTTTTACTAAATTAGTTTATTGACCGCTCCAGTGGCCTAGTGGTTAGAGCGTCCGCCTCTGATGCGGGAGGTCGATGGTAGAACCCCGGCCAAGTCATACCAAAGATTTATAAAAGTGGTTCTAGCAGCTGCTTGGTGCTCAACATCAGGAGGTTAAGACTGGTTGGCCTGGTGTCAGGATAATGTGACATGGTGGGACATAATGCAGTAGTAATATAAAAGGCAGATCCTATCTCAAAGACCTTTTTCACACCCTCCCCAACCTCCTAACAAATATAATTTACCTCTATCAGAGACCCTAAAACTCCCACCCCAAACGATTTACACAAAACTGAAAGGCAGATTTGAGCTCAGATATAATTCTATAACTTTACACTAATATATAACATGCATACCTAGACTTTGTAACAGATGTTGCCTAATCAATACGCCTAGCCGTCGCGCAATCTAAAAAAAAATCAATATCTCCATGGCAACCGAGCTAGGTAACTGCCTTTGTCATGCGGAGATGTGTTAAACTCAATCACGGGATTAGAACATTCCAGAAGCGTTCACTTGGAAAGTTAAAACGTTAAAATGTCTCAATGCGGTGAGATTTTTCAGATCATTATCAGAACAAGTATATATAAGGCGGTCAAATTCTCTCATAGTCATTGCGTGCTGCACTTTCAAGGGAGAGGACGTATTATACCGGGCGAATCAGGTAAGTGACGTTTTTCATATATTATTTATACCTCGTCACCAATTATTAATGCTTCAGCCGCTCTGTCTTGTTTACTTCTACGATTGTTGTAATTCTCAGAATGAGTGATTATTGTTATTCTAAGAATTAATGATTAATGTAATTCTCAGAATGAACGATTATTGCTATTCTCAGAATGAGTGATTATTGTAATTCTCAGAATAAGTTTCAGAATGATTGATTATTGTAATTCTCAGAATTAATGATTCTCAGAATAAGTTTCAGAATGAGTGATTATTGTAATTCTCAGAATTAATGATTCTCAGAATAAGTTTCAGAATGAGTGATTATTGTAATTCTCAGAATTAATGATTCTCAGAATAAGTTTCGGAATGAGTGATTCTCAGAATTAATGAGTTTCAGAAAGAGCAATTCTCAGAATTAATGAGTTTTAGAAAGAGCAGTTCTCAAAATGAGTGATTCTCAGAATTAATGATTCTTTAGAATGAGTGATTATTGTTATTCTTAGAATTAGCGATTCTCAGAATTAATGCTTCTTAGAATGAGTGATTATTGTTATTCTCAGAATGAACGATTATCAGAATTAATGATTCTTAGAATGAGTGATTACTGTTATTCTCAGAATGAACTATTGTCAGAATTAATGATTCTTAGAATGAATGATTATTGTTATTCTCAGAATAACGATTGTCAGTATAAAAGATTTCATCAAATTATTTATATAATTTCATTTGTCGAATTATTTATACCTCATCGCCAATTATCAATGTTTCAACTGTTGATATTAGAAATATTTCATTATCACGATGATAAAGACTAAACTTTACTTTACCGCTCACACAGCGACGAGATTCCAACAAATCTTTTATTTGAGGTTTGTTAAGAGGATATTTTTTATCGATAAAATATATTTTTGACCGATCAAGATCAATTGTAAGTTTAGTATATTTTTGTTGACTGATCGGATCGTGAAAGTTTTTAAATTCCGCTAGCAACTTTTGATACAATTGCTCGAGGTAATTGAAATACTCGCTGTCATCAGATCTGATAAGCGAAAGTTTTAGCTTGTCACGAGTTCCACTAAAACATATACCTGATGTTTCATTATTAATTTCAACTGTCAATTGTTTGCCGTCCATCATTAGATATTTGATCTTGCTATTGTAGCTATTTGTCACTGTCAAATTTTCAAACATTATTTCTTTAGTTTAGATAAAATTTCAGTCGGAAAAGATAATATCAGTATAGATCTATCATCATGACAATACCCAAGTGCAAATGTATCTACCCCATTTTTACAGTAACGTTTATCATCAAAATTACTCAATCCGCGTTTGATAATGACATCTGTTTCTAGTTTATGATGATTCGTTCGAATAGCCATTGCTCTTATAAAACTAACACCGCCATCAAGCGCGTATTTATAATCATCAAATTTCATAAACTTTTTAACAAAATAGTCAGACAGACCTTTTGCTCTTTTCTTTATTTCATTATTATCTAACAATACCGCATACATTTTACTACGCAATCCGATAAAGTATTTGATTATGCTCGAGTTCATTTCATCTTTGAACTTACCAATAACCTTCTTATTCGTTTTGTCATAAAATTTACTGTCACTAGGGTAATCGGAAAGATCAAACAGATGTCGATTATCGTATATATCCTGATAGACATCCTCACATTCGATTTCATATACGAGCGAATCGGTATCAGTAAACAATAATCTACTGGACGGCCATTGATTTTTAACAAAATTATAATGAAAATCGTACATCAGCCACTTTGATAAATCTAACACGGAAGCTCCAACGTAAATCGGTTTGTTTAGTTTTAGATTTGTATTTCGTCGCTGTATCGCGACAAGATTTTCATTAAATATTTTCATGCTCACAAAATCATCGTCTGACACAAGTTTGTTTCTGCGATTTATATCATTAACCAATTCGATATTTACCCTTTTTCTAATATTTTCCATCGTCTTACCAAAAACGGAATTGTTCATGAGTTTAAAAAAGTCTTTCTCAGAATCAGATTTCGCCACAGCTCTTCTAGAAGTGTTCGAGTTAATATAACCTTTCATCCAAGGTGACTCATTAAATTTTAGTACACGATGAACTTTTCTCAACACAAGACCAGCATCGACTGCTTGTTTTAAAACTTTGTAATGCAAAACATAATTACGTTTATTAAGCAAATTTGGTACTAGTTTTTTGACCATGGAATTTTGTCTTGGTGATGCTGACGTTTGTTGTTCCTGAGATAACATACTATAATCTATGACCATCGATTCTGCGCAGAAAGGATAATCGTTATGCAATTTGTATAGCCAAGTTGAATAATCGAGATCAACTTCAACGAAGTACGAAACATCGTCGGGTATCTTTTTATCTGTCTCTGATAGAAATTGATCAACCGTAATCCAACGAAATCCACCAATAGGCATTGGTTCTGCCATAGAATAACCGTACAAGTTATTGCAATCTAGATAAATAATATACTTCGAAGGAAGCTCAGGATTATACTCTTTCAAATATTTGTTGTTTGCTTCAGCATATTTTTTATGATCATGCTAATGCCACCTCGAATACCTTTTTCGATAAAATTGAACATATCAACGTCAGTCAGTAATTCTAACTTTGCCTTACTAAATTTTAACAAAGCGTTCCATGACAACCCGGGAGCAGAATAATACCAACAAGGATCTAGTCCGTAATTATTATAACTCACTTCTTGAAAACTTTCAAAAACATCTGCTAGTAATAAAACATCTGTTTTTAGGTACAAATCATGATAATCGCCAAATGTTCTACAATCAAATTCTTTCCAGATATCTTGCGCGTATTTGTATTTGTCATCGGTTATATTTTTATTTTTAAGTTGCGAATAGAATTTGTCCTTGTCAGGTAAAGATGTTTCATCAAATTTACTCCAATCGTCAAGATACTCGTACGGAATTACTCCTTTTTTGGTTAGTAGATTGTATTTATCTCCAAAACAGTCTTGTAGGTTATCAAACTTACTACAGCCTTTTACAAGCTTATTTAAAGATTCTTTCCTAAACTGCATGCTGTCAATAAAACGCAACTTACCTAAAGTAACTGACATATACTTTTCAAAATTATTTGGAATGCATTTGATAACGTTATTGAGTTTTAAACGAGCTTTTACGTCAGGATCACCAAAAGCTTCTACGATAATGTGGCTATCATATCCTCGAAAGTTGTGAAGAATAACTGGAATAAAATCTGGAGCATGAAATTTTAAATTACATTGATTATGAGCCGCTCCACGGTACTGTCCTGTAATATGACAATGGTCATGTACTTTCTTGTCCCTGACGTTGTCAGAGTCAAAAGCTTTTTCACAAATATGACAAATTTCTGCTTGCTTGTGATTGGATTCTTGTTGAGCCGACAGCTTCATAATTTGAGTTACTCTTTTCAAACGATTAAATATATGATCAATTTCGCTAATCAACTGCTTGAGAAGCCAAACAGCTGGATTTTTACCACGATATAATTTGATTGGTTTAGATAATCTCTAATCAGCGCAACAAACTATCTTATACGCTACTCCGCACGGAACATGATTTTGAGTTTGGAATTACTCCTTTTTTGGTTAGTAGATTGTATTTATCTCCAAAACAGTCTTGTAGGTTATCAAACTTACTACAGCCTTTTACAACGATTGGTTGGGATTATTTTCTACGCCAAGTACAGGTTGAAGTAAACATTCGAAATCAGCGTATATGACGAAAGGAATTTTTAGTTTGTGATGATGATTGATAACATACAATAAACTATCTTTTTTAGACGGCATCGTTATTCGTTGCACGTCACTACAGTACTGCAAATGCTTTTGTAATGTTTCAGTGTCTCCACAACCGTGTAAGCAGCGATAACAAAAGAACGTTTTCTTCTTTCGTGTATTATACTGTCCACCAACTAGTCCATTAAATTTTTTTATCCAAACATAATGATTTTTATAAAACAATAAATTTATAGTCGATTGTGAAGCTTTTTCTGAAATATATCTTGGATAGACCTTTTCTTTTTCATCAAGTCCGAAAACGTTGATCGAAACATTGTTTTGCTTTTCAAACTTTGGTATTTGATTTTCTGCCACTGGAAAGTCAATATCTTTAAAATTTAATCTTGACACGTGACTGATATACTTCTCAACACGATCAGCATTTTTTTCTGCTGGAAATAACGCAGAAAGAACAGCCCATTGGAAACATTTGTTATCAACGTTTTTTATGTTTATACAACATTTTTTGTTTTTTATTTTTGGTGGCAGGTCGATATACGAACTACCGCGTAATGCGTTATATTTCATTGTGTGAAATAAAATTTCCTTGATCATTTCAAACTTCCAACCCGAACCCGATTCGGTATATTCTTCTACCTTTTTCCAAATTCCTTGGTGTATTTCATCAGCTAGTGACAAAAGATCAGTCCCAAGCAAAACACGCCTTGATTTTGCATTAATATAAGGGTCCGTAGTTTCCGTGTTAGTCGATTCTTCCGTCACAAGTAGTTTTGAAAATATAACGTGATATTGCACTAATATTCTTATACCCTTATGTTTTTCAAGTTCACGTTTTACAGTTGGCTCTAGCAGGTGGTAAAGATTTGTTGCAGTAAAATTTACCAGTACGATTTGTTTATCAAACCGATAACTGTTGTCGAATCCTGTAAAGGCAGTCGCTATTTTTTCAGGTTCTCCAATAAGACTCTTCTTGGCTATATCACGTAATTTCAGCATTGCTATATAATAGTGTAATATTATATGTTTAATTGATTGTTCGATCGATAACTCACTGCACGCCAGCTGAACAAACAATTAGAGATATAAAATCCTTATAGTATAATGACACAAAATCTGAGATACATTCGATTGACAGCAGAGGAGCAAGAAGCATATCATGTTCATCCGAAGTATAACTTCTACGCTGGAAATGCATTAGGTTCGGTTATTAACATAAAATCTAAAAAATCTATAGGAAAACCAACACCAGCGGGTTATAAGATTAGTGTAAATGGAGATAATGCTGAGAGAACGGAAATGTTTAGAAAAGATTTTATTTATACTTTGTTCTGCGATGATATTCCAGAAGGGCAGCGAGTCTATCGAGTAAATGGCTCGATTAGCGATGACAATATTGAAAATTTAGGATTACAAGATGAGTTTCAACGTCATAAAGTATTTGATTTATACGAAGCAAATGATAAGGGAATTATACGACATATAAGGACAAAAAAAGTTATTGGAAAATTGAAAAATAGCGGATACCTGTTTGTGAAGGTACGTGGAACTAAAACAGATCATGTTAGTTATCTATCACATAGATTTGTTTATGAAATTTTTAATAACGATATTCCAGATAATTTAGTTATCGATCATATTAATAAAATTAAAACTGATAATCGTTTAGAAAATTTAGATATAGTTACACCAGAAGAAAACACCCGACGTGAGCCTAATTCTAGTGGATCTAATTTCAGAAACCCTAAAAGATCAGTTATTTCAGTAAATTTAGAAACTGGAGAAGAAATGAAATTTAGATCAATATCGGCTGCAGCAAAGCATCTTAAAATTCATCCACAAAGAGTAATAGACGTTGCCGACGGCATAACTAAAACAACAACGTCAATGTCAACATTTGATAGATTTAGTTTTAGATATGATGATTAATAATATTTCGTAATTCTGTCTTAGTAAGACAGCTATGTGCAAATGCCATAATATCATCGCGATTAAATTTTAATGTTATAAAAGCATTTTCATTAAGTTTATTTTTTTCTGCTGCTGTTAGTAATATTTTATGAGAATCACCTTGCGTAACAATAACGTCAACGAAATATGTACTATAACCTGACAGACATTTTTGAACTGCTTCGGCTAGTTCCTTGTAATTTAATATATTAACCTTTTGATGATATTTTATCTCGTCAGTCATATCTTATAACAATAAATTAGATAAAAGTATATTATAATATGAACTTGATGAAACGACTTGCTGAAATATATACGGAAGATACAATCGCAGACAATGTTAAAATCACTAGCGATAAAGTCGCAGATAATATTACAATCTCTACCGATATAATATACAAATCTGCTAGTTATAGCGAAGATGATATTTTGTACAATAATAATGATGATGACGATGAAATAGTCGCTGTCGCTGACAGATCAAATTACAGCAGACCAACAACTGGACGATATAATGTTAAGTATCATATTGCTAAAAAAATAATAAAATTTAATTTTACTGTTGCCGAACAACAAATATTTTGGCAGCTTATCAGACCATTTTTAAATATAAAAATAACTGGCCAGCGAAGAAGTATAAAATATGATTTTATTTTTGCTAAGATATTTAATTTAATGCCAGTTGATGATGAAAGAAAATTGCATTTAATTTCATTATGTAAACCAATAAAATGTAAATCTATTAAACATAAGTACGAACAAATTTATAATAACATTATTGGATCGACTTAGTTGGTACCCAACTATTAAATTTATCACTATACCCACGCCACTTAACTAAACTTTTATCGCCTTTTCTCCTAATCACTTTTTCGATAACGAAAACATCTTGCTCAGTTTTCTGAAGTTCTTGTTCATAAAAACTACCAATGATCGGTTCCCCTGCCAGATCTTTTAGCGCGTATGTTACAGGTATTGTTAAAAGTACTTTATCAACTACAAACACTTCTTCAGTCCAGTTTGGAGTAAATCCTTTTTCAATGTTTTTTTAGTCAAAGAAATCCGAACCCGATCACCTACCTCAAATTTATGTCTGCGATACATGTTTTCATTTGCAAGAATCGGATTTTTAATTGCGTCGTTTGGCGATAGTTTAGTGGTTCGATGTTTCGTGTTATTGTACTTGTCAACTATCTGCGGAAGATCATCAATATACCTGTTTGTATTTTTAGCTGTCAAATATTTGTGTATTTTTTCGTTTAGCGTGCGATTAAATCGCTCGACGACAACGCTTTTTCCCTCGTTCCCTGTAGCATATTTTTTAATGTTATTTTGTTCTAGAAACTGTTCAAACTTTTTATCAAAAAATTCTGCTCCGTGATCGGTCCAGATTTTATTTGGTTTTCTTTCTGTACTTGTTATTATTTGTTTTAACGCATCAGTCATTGACGTTCCTGTCTTGTCTAAAACTGGAACACTAAAAGCATATTTGCTAAAAATATCTACGACATTAAACAAGTATTTCTTATTATCATTAAACTGAGCAAGATTTGACGCATCTACTAAATCTATCGCCCAGATATCATCAACGGCATTTGCGACAACTTTACGTCGCGTAAACTTTTTTTTTTAGGTTTGTGTAGTTCAGCTGCGAGATCGTCATACAATTCCTTTCCGAGTCCTAATTTATATTTTGCTCCAATAAAACCCTGTACCAGCCTTCTATCAAAACGTTCTCGTAGATTTGTCGGTTCCATATCACGAAGTTCGTCCAACATTACTTTATCACAATCCGATTTTGAGTTTTCATGATCACGATAACAGATATCGTGACGCATTGCTATTGCATCAACTTGATTGTAAGGCTCCTGTCCTGGCAGCGGATTATCATTTTCATCTAGTTGTTTATCAAGAGGATTATAAGGTCCAGTGTATTTATGGCCTGGCAATGTCCAGCCTCCTTTTGGTTTTGGTAATTTGCCAATTAATTTATGTATATCTATACATGTTCCAATTATTTCTCTGTTGTTACAACGTTGACAATATGTGACAATTTTATTTTGCTCAAGACATAAATCTCTGTCAGAATCACAGTTGCATATCATTCTATATTTTTAGTCGTCTACTAAAATAATCTTGTCAGGAGGGCAACCAGCTCTAAACGTTCTTTTTTAAAAACATACTTTTTCTTTTTCCACAGATTGCACAAATACTTTTCAACATTGTCCTGTTGTTCTTTGTTTTTTCTGTTGTTTCGTTGATATTTTCTGTTTTAGTTCTACATTTGAGACAGTATGTTGACATTATTATATTTATAAGTTTAGATAAAAATTAATTGCAATCTCATCATTAGCGTGAGAAGGTTGCTTATCAAACTGTAAAATAAAATTTAAAAAATTAAGATCACTTCGGGACATCTGTCTGACAAACATTATACAATAATATCCGCAAGCAGAAGTTCCAACAGGTTGAAGTTGATTAGACGAATAATATATTTTTTTGTATTTTTTGTTTATGTATTTTTTTATTACATCGCTCGGTGGAAGTCCAAACGAGTCAAAATAATTGTTATTATAAACTGCTACCCAATGTGTGCCGGATCCGTCATTGAAATCTTGTATATTTATCACACACGAACCACCTGATGCAACACCTTCGGTGTCGAGTTCATCTTTGGAATAAACTCCGTGAAATCTGGGAACTGATTTTAGTTTATCAAGTATATCAAAGTTACTTAGCGGGGTGGCCGTGTTCCCGCCAATGTTAATCCTCGTCCTCCTATTCCCAGCAGATTTGGCAGTAGACTTCCCGCTAGTCCCGCTAAAAGTGGAGCGAAAGGAATAATTCCTCCTTGTTTTGTTTGATTGCGTTTCGTTGTTTTCTTTTTTTTCGGTTTTTTCAACGATTTTGTTTTTCGTTGTGGCATTATATTTATCGGTCACATAAAATTAAACTTTAGACTATTTTTTTTTATACCACTACCCTCGACTGCTTTTTTCGTTGCGCCAGATATTGCGCCAGACGCTGCTGCTAGTCCTAATGTACCTAACACCGGCAAAATTTTAGGTAATAACGTGCTGGCCATTACAGATAGTGCTGGACCAAAGAAACCACCTTCCACCGCAATGCGGTGGGACATCGCTGTTATTTGTGCGGCACTTAAATTTAAAACAAAAGGTTTTTTGCGATCGTATTTATTTGCTTGATTTTTGGTTAACATCAATTTTGTTAAGGTACCCGTTTGAGAGCCAGGATTAACCTTTAATGATACCCGTCTCTGCTTTGCAACAGCAGCTGCTAATTTTTTAACTTGACCATCAGTCAAATATATTTCTTTTACAATATATTTTGTCATCTTATATAACGATTGCAGATTAAACTTGGACTATCATTTTACCTCCAACGGAATCTATCGTAACAAATCTGTCGCTGATCACTAACGCGTATACGTACAACTGCGCTACTGGAACTGCTCCTAATGTCCAGGTAATTTCAATATCAGCTGTTGAATCAACTAATCTCTCGCCTTGTTTGCTAACATCAAAATAAAATATTGGATAAAGTGTACGAAATTCCTCTACTGATATCTGAGATCCATCTTCAACATCTTGATATTTTTGTACTGCGTCGAGTAAATACATGTACGGTCGAGTAACATTTTTATTAGCGTCATCTGTAAAATTACATTCTATCGCTCGTTCTGGATACTGCTTTGAATTTAGTCTAGCATATATTCGTCTAACATTAGCGTTATCAAATATCGCATTATTTTGTTCTTGGCTACCACGTTGCGCTTGCCGTTGAAATACGACAAACAATTGTCTCGGCAGTTGTTCGCTTGATGTTGTTGTAACTCGCCATGTGTAGTCGGTAGTATTTGGAACTGCTGTTTGATATATTTTATGTTGCTGAAAATAAATCTTGTTTGTATATTTATCGAGTTTGCTATTTAGTTCTGACGCTTTTATGACCGACGGCGTTATTCGTGGCATCCACAACGCAAGTTTGTTTATGATAAACTGTACATCAGCTCCGCCATATCGAAATAGGCAGTCGTTTTGTTCTGCCCGATCTAAAATAAGTGTATGTTTAACTCCACGAAATACTTTATCGTAATCGCGACAAAATCCAAATATTGTACTTAACGGAAGCATCATTGTAATTTGACGTGATCTTTCTGCAAGTGCCTTTCTTTTAGCAAAACCTTCATTATAACGAGGATTTTTTTACGTCAATTGAGTTAATAATTATATCTAACATTGCAACGGCATCTGCACCTCCAGCTGGTGGTGTTATATCAAGATTATTACAAGCTGCAGTAAGTGAGATTCTCACAGCGTCTGCGTTAGCACCTGCAGCTGGTGCAGCTATACCTAGAGCAGCAGCATTATCAATAAGAAAATTTCTCACAATTGGAAGATCTGCAGCAGCATCAGCTCCGTGTGCTCTAACACCTCTCCTGAAAAGTTCGGTTGATTCTGCTATACCACGTCCAGTATCTTTAAACCACATCATGTTCGTTGCAGTTGATCTGGAGTAATCATCGGAAAACGAAATAATATTTAAGATTGTACTTGCAACTTGTAAGTGACTTGAAATATCTTCTACAGTTTGATTGGCCAGTTGATATCTAGCACTTTTGAATAAAGACCAGCCGTTATTTATAAGAGCTACTTCTGTTCCAGCTGCAATTGCAGCAGGTGGATTGGCCACTGTCATAATCTGACCGAGAACTTCTAACATTGCCTTATGTGGCAGTAGAAATACATCTTCGTCTCGAGTATTAAATGTTCTAATACCAGTTTTATTTGGTTCATTAGAATTTTCATCGAGATACTCAACGTACTCAAATTCTGTTACAGTGTCATCGGCGTCATAAGTTTCTGCTAAATCGAGATAATTTTTAACAGACATTTTTTATTTATTAGATTATATAAAATTTTATTGCGGCGCCGTTACTTTAGATATTAATTTTTGTATAATCTGCTCGCCTTTCGGTGATAAAAGTTTTTTCGTTGTTGTTATCATAGCACGTTGAGTTTCTTTTGTTGGAGCGATTTCTGAAATAACTTGTTTTATCTCAGATGTAGACGGTGCGCCTTTAATTTTATCAGCTATTTTTTGTCCCACCGCAGTCTTAGCGGCAGATGCGGCATCAGTTGCAAAAGCTTTACCTGCGTCTAGTGCAATTGGTGCAACTTTACGCGCGATTCCCGGAACATTTTCAATAACTTTAGTAAATATACTTCCAAAAAATCCTCCTACTATTTTTCTTCGATAAATTTTTTTTTCTCTGTTTCATTATATTTGAGGTTGTATAATTTTTATTGTCGATAGTGAAGCTATTGCGCACGCCTACGCAACGCGTAGGTGTGAATAATAAGTAACAATCTCGTTGTTCAGATCCAACTGTGGTCCAGATTGATCTGTTAATTGCATTGTTATACTTGATATTTGATTTTCAACGTTTAACGGATAATATATAATATGACGTGGAGTGATTTGCATGAGAGAACCTGGCGGAAATTCTGGTTAGAAACTGTAAATTGTTTGCCCTTTACTGCCCTGTGCTGAGTAAGATCCAGAAGCAATAGAGCAATTTACTAATATTGTATTTACGTCAGTTATATTTACCGGCAGTTCACCGTCATACGTAATAGGTTCATTAGGATCTAAATAATACTCTCTATGTTCAAATCCTATCAGTGGTGCGATACTTCTCGGTGATATAAAACTAACTGACATATTTTTTATTGTTATTCTAGCTCGTAACGTGTTATAATTCGCTGCTAACTCGAAATTATCAGGTTTCATCTTCTCTTTTTGCATAAGCTCTTTTATCACTCTGTTTAGATCAGTAATATTATAAGCTCCTTGTGGAATTTTAAATGTTTTCCATTGCGTGTCTCTTACTGAAATAATTGCAATCTCATCATTGACACCAGTTTTTACGTTAGCCATAGCATTCCAACAAGTACAAGAAATTAATCCAATTTCATACTGTTTCTCAGTATCAAGTTGTATTGGCGGAATATAATTTACTGAAAAATTTGCGCTATCTTTTGCAGTTGTACTAGAGTCTAGCAATAATGTTGTTGACATTGTTATTTATTATATTTTTTATAAAATTAAATCACCTAGATTAAGTCGCGGTGTAAAGTTTCATACTCGTCAGATGTTAATAAATTTTCTGATCTTAGGTGATCAAGTATATCAATAATTTCATTGTCAATTTCAACACTAACATTCCCAGCTTCTTTTGATGATATTAATATAATTAATCTGCCTATCATTTCGGCGGTTGATGTAAATATTTTTACACCAGTTCCAATCTTACTCGGAGATATAACTATTGGTT
Organism: Megalonaias nervosa; assembly: GCA_016617855.1. Lineage (NCBI taxonomy): Eukaryota > Metazoa > Mollusca > Bivalvia > Unionida > Unionidae > Megalonaias > Megalonaias nervosa. The sequence goes on from JAECUM010095439.1 coordinate 116,463, forward strand.
TTTCAATCTTTTCTTGTACTCTTTTTAAATCTATTTCTTTTGCTATGGTACTCAAAATATTATTGTGATGATCGTACTTTTTTTCATTAATTATTTGATTAATAGCTTTGATATAAAGATCGGCGATAATACCTTCTCGGTATTTACTAATAGCTTTGTAATATTCTCTATTTTCCGGTACTACTAAATCAATCTGTTTCTTATTATCCTCTGATATTTTCGTTAACTGTGCAATTTTTTCGTCAGCATTATATTCTTTTTTTAAAATTTCATGTACTCTCAAATCATTAAATTTATATAATAAGTCAAACATTTTATACTCAACATCTTTTATTTTATCATTTATATTTCTTAAATCTATTTCAAATTGTGTTGTTACTCTTGGATAAAATTTTTCAATTTTTTTCTTTATATCTTCTAACCTAATTCCAATCGGATCAACTAATACTCTTTCTGATAATCTTTGTTCAAGCAAAAGTGGATTATTTAATAGCAGTCTTAGTTCAACTTGTCTAGCAGCAGGATCAGCAATATTCCATACAAGTTCTCTAGCTAACCTTAACTTTTCTTCATCAGATCTTCTAATAATTTTCGCAGCAGCTGCTTCTTGTTGTTCCTTAACAAGCCCGACTAAACCTTTTTCTTGAAGTTGTTTAACTTCTTCGTCTGACAGCGTCCTAGTTTCAGGTTGTTTTCCAAGTAGTGCTTCAGTAACTGGTTTGAGAATCATAGCTGTTGTTTCTGCAGCAGTTATTTGTCCACGTCGTGCTTGCTGTACTTTTTGCTTAAATGCTGCTTGAGATTGAGCAAGTTTTTTCAGATCTTCTATATGTTTTCTATATTTTGCTCGTTTGTCCATAATTATTATATATAAATTTTATAAAATTGAAACGCCTTACTGTAAGTAAGTGTTAATACAACAGCGAAACATTTTAGTTGGACCATGTGTAAGTTTATCAAATAAGAAGAAGTTATATTTATCTTTTGTAGCTTTATGATAAAGTTCGATAAATTTATCTTTTGTTACGTCACCGCATTGTTCGTTCGCAATATTTCTGACGTCAACATTGTCCAATCCCGGAAATAATATAAAACAACCGGTATTTCGCCGAATAAATCTGTCAACATTATAAAAACCTTGAGCTAAATAAATAGAATTACACTTTTTATTTCGTGATAGTGAAAAATATGATCTTATTTTATTCATCTCCGAATTATTTAGCGGAATATCGTCAAAAACTACTATCTTATGTTAATCTGAGTCAAGTTGATTAACTGGAATAAGATCTTCTGGCTGTCTGATTATAAAAAAATCTTCACCAGCCTCAAGATCATCACGAAGTTTGTCATTATATTCGCTTAGTAGCTCGTACTTATCTTGCTGTGGATTAATCGTATAAATATAAACTCGATCGTAGTTAAAATTATCGCTGAGAAGTAAGTTCATAAGCAAATTTGTTTTTCCCGATCCAGTTCGCCCAACAATAAGATAATGACAATCTGGAAGTTCATTGTTATGTTTATGTTTTACCAGCCGCTCGGTATCAAAGTTTAATATCGACGATTTTGCCATCGTTGTTATATAATTTTATATAATATTAAACTAACTAATGTTGACAATTTTATGTAGGATAATAAATAATGAGCTACTATACAAAATTTGGAACATTAACAGGAGATTTATTGACTGAAGGTTATCAAGGTGACTTATCTAAGTACGCAACTCTTGATCAGCTAAGAAATGAAATCGATAATTTATTAAATCTCACAAGTGTGGATCAAAATGAAGTTGTTATTTTCCAGGATAAACAAGGACGATTAAAGACGAGTAATGTACAACTGTCAAATGTACTTGTACGAATTCCCACCGCGGTTGTTAATAATATTGTTACTTTTACTAATCAAGGTAAGATACAAGATTCCGGTAACTCGATTAACGATTATGTCAAAAAAGCTGGTGATTCATTCACGGGTCACATTATTATGAATCAAAATAAAATTATAGACCTTGGAAACCCAACCTCAGATACAGACGCCGCAACAAAAAAATATGTCGATGATCAAGAATCTAAGTACGTATTGGCCAACGGTGGCATAATGCGTGCATTTCTCAACATGAATAACAACGGCATTAATAATCTTAGAACACCGGAATATGATTTTGATGCTGCAACAAAAAAGTATGTTGATGATAAGGAAATTCCTATTTCAACTTCGTTAAAAACAATCGGTGATGAAATGACTACACTTAGTGCTACTTTTTCTAAACATTTAGAAACGTTCTTAAATTTTCGTAGAAACATAAACAAACCCTTTAAAGAATTTTTTGGGGAACAACCAACCGTTGAAATAAAACTAGCCGACATTAACACGAAACTCAACGACATTGTCAGTGGAATACCTAATATTGTTCAAAAAACTAATCTGATTAAAATTCCACACAGACAAATTAAAAATATCGTGTACACAGTAGCATCAGGATTAACAACATGGTCACAGCAAAATAACACTATCAAATATACCGCAGAAGTTACTGGTGTTTATAGACTGTCTATCTTTAGCTCTGCAAAGTTTAAAATTTATACTACAACATTTCCATGGCGTCATTCAACCGATGCTTTCTCTGGAGTTGTATCTATAGTGTTAAATAAAGATGCTGAAGAAATATTTTTACTGGAAGCAGATGATCAAACAATAACCGCAACGTCTTACTGGTGGTGTTTGGAATTTGTAGTTGAAACACCACAATTAATTACTTAATCAAACCAAGAACCAGCATTGTTGTAAATTAATATTATATAATGAAAAAATATATATTTGATTTCAATCACATTTCAAAAGAAATTCCAAAACAAGATGTGGACGCTCTAATGCAATATTACAAATTTTATCATAAAAAACTTTGGTGCGTGAAAAAATGTTATAAATACTATACCAAAATACTTCGAGTAATATCATATTTACCGCTGTTATTGACCGGATCTGGTATAATTTCAAGTGGTGCATCATTAAACCCGTTTTTGTTAATAATATCGGGCATTGGTGTTTCTCTTGAAACAGCGTGGAAAAAGATAGAACCTCGACTCGCGACTAAACAAAATAGTTGCCAAACGGCTAGTATCACCTATAAAAAATTACTTGATCAGATACGATCTTACTTGCGGGGTATAAAATATGATATGGATGATTTAATACGCGAGTTTCGTACTATTGACAGTATGTTAACAGATATTCTACCAATGAGAGTTAGTAGGTATGAAAAAGATTATCAAAAAAAGTATGATAATGATAGGGTATGAAATATTATCTAAACAATAAAATAATATATGAAAAATGCCACTTACTTGATTCCGCTCGGTGAAGACGTCCTCTTGAAAGTGCCTCAGAAGGAAATTTTACCTGCCTTATATACTAATAGATCTGCGTGGGCGTTTCTAGAAATTCCATGATTATGAGTCATTTTGCGTGGGTGTTTTCTGGAATGTTCTAGAACATCTCCGCGTGACGTTGCAGTATGACTAAGACATGTACCTGGCTTGGTTGATGTGTGATTGATTTTCAGACTGCGTACATCAAAGGCTTGGCTTATAGAGAGTATTGATTGATTTCCAGATTACATTACCTTATGCAACATCTGTTGCGTACATCAAAGGCTTGGCTTGTAGAGAGTATTGATTGATTTCCAGATTACATTACCTTTTACAAGATCTGTTAGGTAACATGTAATATATTAGTGTAAAAAGTATAGGATTATATCTGAGCTAGAATCGGCTCTTGGTTTTGAGAAAAATAAAAAAAAAATCGTTTGGGGTGGGAGTTTTAGGGTCTCTGATAGAGGTAAATTATATTTGTTAGGAGGTTGGGGACTGTGTGAAAAAGGTCTTTGAGATAGGATCTGCCTTTTATATTACTACTAATGCAGTATGTCTGCGGCATGATGCGTGATGCCGCAATACTAGTTATCACTATAAACTGCGACACTGAAAAATTGTTAAAACTACGTTAAGAACCCAACTCACACATACACGCACACACAAAACAGTTGATTAGAAACTTAGCACCTAGAAAACAAAAGATAGTGGTTCGTAAAATGATCTATACTATATACTGCTGTCTCCATGGATTGTCATGTAATATTTGTGATCATGATCACCTAAAATGAATGAAAGGAGCTTCTGCGGATTCCAATTGTAATTTAACTTTATGGTACCTCAAAATATGCTTTGGTATTCATTCATAACCTGTCCGTCATGACCACTGGCATGGGTTTATCAAATACCCTGTGCACACTTGATACCAGTAATGAGGTACAAAATCATATTGAATCTCTACTGAAAATATATTTCATTCAGCTTTGATTTATTAATTGATCTACACAGGAAGTATGGTAGCAAATATGAGAAGGGTATAGTGTTTGAAAATTCATTTGGTTTCTGCATAGTGTTAAGATCATTTACCAGCCTGTAGAGCAGATGGCTAAACATTTGAGCTATAATATGTTAGTTGAGATAATAAAATAGTTTCAAAACATGCAAGCTAAATGTTTGAGAAAGGGAATCTACATTACGAATACAGGATAGATAGGATAGATTTCAACTGTTATTGAATGCTCATTCCATGAAAAGAACAGTGATTCGAACTTATCGAATGACAATTACCTGTATGTACATGACGTGAGATGAAGATTAAACTTCACATTAGTGATAGTTCGTACCATTACATTGACATGTACCAACTAAATGTATGTACCATTGTTAAAGAAATTCACAAGTGCGTTCAGGAAACACGGCAAATTTATTAAAGTGCACTGGGACTGGTCATGATGTAAAGTTATAGAATTTGAACCTTTGGCAAATTATAACCAGTTCCTTATAATTTAGAGTGGAATTCCACGATTCTAGCATATCGAATGACAATTGCCAGTACTTGCATGATGTGACGTAAAAATTGAACCATCACATTAGTAATATTCAGTGTTATTACATTAACATATAACAACTAAATATACATTTTATCACTTTCATCTCTGGACGAAAATCTTCTCTACATACGACAGGACAATGTTTAAATGAAATGGGTGGGTGTTAAAAGTGGACTTGCAGATACCACAAAATCTACGTAGCAACTTGCTGCAGAGAAATTTAATTCCGACAAAAATGTTTCCAGATCTTACAAGATGCTCATAGTTATCGTGTTTTAATTTCATCCGTGACCCAAACCTGAGCTGTATAATAGTTTGAGACAAATATTGTCAAACGATTATGAGAACGTCCATTCAAACTGATGAACAAAGCAGTAGTTTGAAAAGCAAATAAAATTATACGACGCAGGACAACAGTAAAAATATGTCCAAAGAATATACATTGAAACATTTTCGAGATAGCGTTACCGACAATAACCAGGTGTTGGTCTGCTAAAGACAAAATAAAACAAAAGGATCCCATGAAACAATATTGTATGTTGTGGCTTAGAATATCAGAGATATCCCAAACGTAGAAGTATGAATTTTCATGCAATTTGACAAATAGGGTGACACTAACTGAAATCAAAGCAGTGTGTACCTATGTTGAGGAAGTGACACGAACTATGAGATCGAGATCTACGCCATTGTGGCGAAGCAGCAATACTTGCAAAAAAGGATGTTGTGACCATAATAACATTTTGTTTAGCATCACTCAGGTGAACAATGTTCATGGAGTTTTCAAAGATCATCTAGTAATTATACCAGTCAGAGGTTTTGGTAGCGTTGGGATTGACCTTCCTCAGACAGGACTGATAACTATTCATGGAAAGTGCGATAAGCAATAACAGGTAAAGTGATAAAAGATAATAAATATAGTGATATCAGTAAGACTTGCGAATCTGAAATGTGCAGAAACTGGCTTTTCAAACATAGACATTTAATTAATATCATTTATTACAGAGAAGCAGTTTCATCTCTTTTTCAATGTGCTTGATTTTGTTCTTTAACTGTGATGTTTATGGAACAGATTCCTTTCGCCTCTAGTTTTGAAGTTAATACTACTGCTCAAGAAATGCTTGTTTTAACTTTTTCTTTTTAAAGCTCACTTTTTACCACATCAGCGATTGGTCTTCTTTGCAAAGCTCAAAGCGTTTGCGTTTTTGCTGCCTATATATTTTGATTCAATCATCATTTGAAGCTGAGTAATATTTTCTCACGGCTCCCTCCTGTAAAACGAGTCATCGTACCCCTCCCATTCGACAAGAGAATACTGTTTGCATTTTACACGTTTGGTCTCTAACACATTTAACACCTTGAACAAGTCATCAACTTTGTCGCAGAGAGATGATTCTTACTCGTAAAACATGCTTTCAGTATCCTCTTGATTCAATTCTTACATTTCGCAAAAATTCGGACCACTTAGTATTGTTGCCCTGGTTTTGAATATTTCCACTCCAACGTTGATTGGGTATTCGTTTACAAATATTATTTTGAAGTTTGAAATTCATTTTCCAAGATTTAGAATGTCGGAGTTGCAAGAATAGCAGCTGTCAAATAGCAAAATAGCCAATAGGTTCATACTTTAGACCTATTTGATTTGTTGCTTACTTCGACCTGAGTTGTGTCAGTTGATGTTTGATGAGTCTGAGCGTGCCATCAGATAGTTTAGTAAAACTTCTACCCATTTCCTGTTTACCGGTCTCTAAATTTTTGGTTGTGTTATGTTTAGACCGTTCTATTTCGCTGAGAAGGTTGAAATGTATTTATTGTCTACACTTTCCAGCTGATCCGTACTGTTCATGTAGTAGAATTGTTTTCCCCTTATCAAACTGTACCTTTACAATTTTTGTTTGTTTTACGAGTTCCACGAAAGCATCATTTTTGTCGTATTTTGTCGTTTTTACTATTTGAGCCCATGGGTTGGATGAAAATTTATCTGACACTGTCAGACTATATTTATAATCATAGTTGTATATTTCGTACGCTAGCATTTCAACATTGTGTGCTTGCCATTTATAATAATTGAACATATTTATCTTAATTGTTTGTGTGTTTCTATCACCTCTCTAAAACAGATAAGTTTATCTCAATGCAGATTTATCTCTCCCCATCACGTATTCCTTACTCAGAATTTTCAATCATTTTAGTTATTTCAGAAGAAGTTGTTCGCAAGAATGTTAATAAATAGGAAGCGCAATCGCAGACCCACTAATGTAAGTGTGCAGCGCTGATTCAGTTTGGGAACGCTGGTATTGTACAAAATGGATATCATTCATTTATTCATCGATTATTTAATATTTTTTTTTTCATATTGAATCGTCTCTCGTTGTGGAGCAATTTAGTATGCAATGATATGATACTCCGGGACAAAAAACATTGCCTGTCCTAAATGCAGTATCATTGAAACTTATGTTTACGCCATAAGCCAAGTTTCATGGAATGAATTTGAAACAAAACGTTTCAGCGCCTGAAAATTATGCAAATGAACTAGTCAATGAAGACTAGCAATAACATAAAAATTAGATAACACAGCTAACCTTTCAACAAGCTTCACGTAAAAAAACACATTCTGTTTTGATATATGGAGCTTGTCTTAGAAGATATGGATACAAAAATATGAACCTCCATTTCTGTTTATATAATTAGTAGACATTTTCCAGAAATAAGGAAGAAAAAAGAATAACCAAATAATAAAGTGTGCAATGTACATCATCTGGGACTACGCTATGTGAACATCTTTTCATCAGCCAATAGTGCCAGCATCCATACCTTTGTGAAATAGAGCTTTGGTCTTAATCATATAAGATTTATTCAAAGGCTTAGAATTGAGTCCATGAAGACAAATATGTTCATCATGACTTTTTTGAAATACGAGTTCTGAGACATTACGAACAAAAGAACCCAAGGTTCGTAAATCCTGCAAAGCGGTAAATTTCATAAAAAGATCAATAGCTTAATCAGTCGAATGTTAAGTGCGCCATTATTCATGAAAATCAAAACTAGAGTAGTAAATAAAATCTTTGTTATGATAATGCATCTATGTAAAATCTAAGTGGATCCAATAAAATCTGAGAGCACGCTGTAGAGTTCTAATATGATTTTATTGCCGAGCATAATAGTAATTGTTTCGGTCAGTTTTTGTTTTTGTTAGTTTCTGCACACATCAAAACTAGGTTTTATACGCAACAATTACAGTTTTATTCTTCTTATGCCACACATATACACAAGCACTCTAGTTTACTCAAACGGACATGTTCACACACTGTAACACACGCATTATGACTATGATAATAATATATACGCACGTACAAGCAAACACTCACACATAAAGTCTAGAGATAAGGACAATAATGTGTTGTAATCAAATTATCTGTTTAAACACCTTTTAAGCTTTATTCAAATATTTGTTTCAATCTTACACCAACGCATATCAAAGTGCAGTGCGTACTATATCTGCAGCATCGATTGGGTTATGCTACAGATAGGTATGTTAACAATGCGAGCCAAAGGTATACCGATGACTATGAAAATAGTCAAAGGAATAACGATTGACTAAGAAAATAGCCAAGGTTCTACTGATGACTATGAAAATAGCCAAAAGTATACCAATTGACTGTGAAAATAGACTCAGGTGTATCGATTGAGTATGAAAGCATAAACGCTTGAATCAATTACAAATATTCTGTGCAATCCTTTTGATGATAATATTCAGCGATGATTAATTTCCACGTCTTTTGCTTTTAAATGTTTGCTATTTGTCGATTAGTAGTACATTTGTGCAACATATATCTCATAGTTTGTATTTTCTTGCTTTAATAATAATCTGCTATTCCAATATATATAAAGTAGTAATAGTAAACAAGGTTTCTAGCTCAGAAACCCCATTCACCCTCCAAAACCCTTCTATGTTGACATTTTATCAGCTCAAAATAATAACTTTCATATATTCTGACAAAATATGTTTTGTCTGGGTAAGGGGGTCTCTGACCTAGAAACAGCTTGTTGTCTATTACTACTATAACCGTCATGCTGAATTTAAACGAGGTCCTTCTCTACGTGCAACAGATTTCTGCATAATCTACACCCATAATCAACCCCGGGTTGAGTGCAAAAAGAGCACCCACCACGTGTTAACATGGTGGGAGAGTATGCTTTTTCTCTGTTGAAGATACAGCAATTTTACCGCGGAACCACAAACTAGATAAGGGCTGTAGTATATGTAAGCTGACCAATACTTGAAAATCTAAAAGTAGCTTACACAGTGGACATGGCTTATTTATTGTTGTATTTTTCTTTATATCATAATTATTATCTCTGAAAAAATCTGAAAGAAGCAAGAAACTTGACAAAATCATAAAAACAAAGATAATTTTTCTTAAAAAAAAGATATTATTTATCAGTATATAAAAATATAATTATTTATAAACAAAATTTATTATAAAATGCAAGGGAAACATCCTATCAGAGTTATATCCTTTTAAAATACAATGAAGACAGACAGAGTTATCTCTCTTTAAAATACAAGGAAGTTGTTATTATAGGGTTTAACGCCATTTTGCAGCACAAGATAGGCTATACATGGCGGCCAGTGTTAATGGTGGAGGAAGAACACGGTAAAACCCCGGAAAGAACCACCGACTCACGAGAAGTTACCGGCAAGCTTTCTCACATACCCACATTTTCCCAGCCCGAGACTCGAAACCACGCAGACAGAGGTGAGATGGCAGTGATCCGTAATGGTGAGCGCTTTATAGGGTATCAAGGTACCATTTTTTTTTTTTTTCCATAGACCTCAATGCTAATGTTTGGGGAAATAAATATATTTTCCATCCTAAATGAGCATGCACGTCACACACTTTTCTAGAGAGCAGTGTTAGATTGTCAATTTGACAATGACAGAACCAGGTATTCCATTGCATTTAAGAGAGATAACTCTGCTGGAACTAGACAGGGGTATGAGTTATCTAGTCACAACAGACACATTTTCAGTCATGTGTACCACATTTTCAAAAAATCATAAAAAATACAAAATATGATCTAGATAGGAATTAACATAATCTCACATGTTGCCAAGAGGCTCGACTTTTTTTTAAGCCTGACAGAAAGTACAACTCTTACATAATGCACCAATCACAGCTAGTGTTGTTGTTTATTTCTGAATACAATGTTCCCTACACCTTAAGCTCCACCCACCTAGACTTGCGCAATTGGTACCGTTATACCTAAGACCACTCGGCCACTCGGGGCCCAAAAAAGGAAGAATGCAAGGAAGACAGAGTTATCTCCCTTATTTTTGTAAAGAATTTGATCCCCTATCCTTAAAACATCAACTAAGCTATCAGAAATAATTCATCATCGTGTTTATACAAATAAAATTTAATTTTTCCGCTTACTTTTCGATGACGTTCAAATAACTCTTTCCCTGCTATCTTGGTGAGAACATACTTGCCACCTTTTGCAAAAACCTTCGACCTGTTTAAGTCAATATTTATTTTCGTGTATTTTTGTTTTTTTAATCTGATTATGAAGGTTATTGTATTTCAGCATGAGCTCATCTCTCAACTTTTCAAAATAATCAAAATATTTACTGTTATCTGATTTAATAAGCGAGATATTTCATTCTATTAAATTTACTAAAACAAATTCTATTAAATTTACTAAAACAAATGCCTGAAATTTCACCATTAAATTCAACTGATAATTGCTGGCCATTAACCGTTAATTTTTTTAATTTTGTAACTAACTCCATCGGCTAAAGTTAAGTTTTCGAACATTATTTCTAATAAAGTTTAGACAAAATTAATTAAAGATGATATTAAATATATCACCTCTGGCAGTGACATAGTGTCCAATAGCTAATGTGTTTACACCATCAACACAATATCTCTTATCATCACAATTATTTACACCGCTCGGGTGGCCTAGTGGTTAGAGCGTCCGCCTCGGATGCGGGAGGTCGTGGGTTCGATCCCCGGTCGAGTCATACCAAAGACTTACAAAAATGGTACTAACAGCTGCCTCGCTTGGCGCTCAGCATTAAGAGGCTAGTGTTAGGACTGGTCGGCCTGGTGTCAGGATAATGTGACTGGGTGGGACATCATGCTACATGTCTGCGGCATGATGCCCCAGTGCTACATATCACTATAAACTGCCACACTGCAGACATCGTAGCGATATAACTGAAAAATTGTTAAAGCTACGTTAAAAATCATAATCACATCATATCACAATTATTTAGTCCACGTTTCATAATTGTATCTGTTTCAAGTTTGTGATGATTTGTTCTGATAACATTTGTTTTAATATCATTAGTGCAGGTGTTTAGGGCTGCTTTAAAATCATCAAATTTCATGCACATTTTTAAATATCCGCGGGGAATACCGTTTGCTTTTATTGTCAGTTTATCGTCATCTAAACTTAAAGCATACATTTTACTTCTTAGTCCAACAAATTCCCTAACTGGCATAAACATAAATTCATCTTTCATTTTGCCAATAACCTTTTTATTTGCATCATCATGAAATCCAATACTTTTTGGATAATCTGATAAATCAAACAAATTTTTATTGTCATCAATATCTTGATAAGCATCCTCATATTTTATGTTATAAAAAAGTTAGTCCGTATCAGTAAATAGCAACTCCGGATCTAGCCATTGCTTTCTGGTAAAATTATAGTGAAAGTCGTACATTAGCCATTTTGATATGTCAAGTACAGCCGCACCAACATAAATTTGTTTATTTTAACTTTAAATTTGTCTTTCGTCACAGTATTGCAACAAGATTTTCATTAAATATTTTCATATTGACAAAACCGTCATCGTTGACTAATTTATTTCTGCGATTTACATCATTTGCAATTTCAATATTGACTCGCTTTCTGACATTCTCCATCGTTTTACCAAACACAGAATTGTTCATTAACTTGAAAAAGTTTTTCTCAAAATCAGTTTTAGCAACAGCACGACGTTTGGTATTTAAATCAATATAATCTGCCAGCCACCGTGATTGATTAAATTTTAACACGCGATGAACTTTCCTCAGAATTAGTCAAGCATCTACTGCTTGTTTTAAATTTTTTTGCAATGTATCACGTAATTTCTTTTATTTAACAAATTCGGAAATAGCTTATTAACGATCGAATTTTTTGCTGTTGTCATTGCCTGTTGTTCAGGCAATAATAAACTATAATCGATCATCATTGACTCTGCACAAAACGGATAGTCGTTATGTAGATTATGTAACGAACTAGGATAATGGAGATCAACAAAATAAGTGACATTTTATGGCAAATCTTTTTCAGTTTCTTTAAGAAATTGATCTGGAGTTATCCAATGAAATCCACTACAAGGCATTGGCTCTGACATAGCATAATCGTAAAAAGTTTTAGTGTTAGATAAATAATATAATTTGACGGTAAATTTTGTATCGTAATTTTTTAAGTATTTATTATTAGCTACTGCATATTTTTTTGTTATAACGCTGATTCCGCCTCGAATCCCCTTTTCAATAAAATTAAACATATCAACATCAGTTAAGAGATCCAATTCTATCCTGCTTGTTTTTAGCAGAGCATCCCATGTTGTTGTTGTAGGGCTTAATGCCATTTTTCAGCACACGATAGGCTATACATGGCCGCCAGTATTAATGGTGGAGGAAGAAACCGGGAAATCCCCGGAAAGAACCACGGACCCACGAGTAGCTACTGGCAAGCTTTCTCACATATCCACATTCGCCGCAGAGCATCCCATGACAATCCTAGCGCAGAATAATACCAACACGGGTATAATCCATAATTTTCATAACTAACTTTACGAAAACTCTCGAAAACATCTACTAGTAATAAAACGTCTGTTTTCAAGCGTAAATCATGATAATCACCTAGTGTTTTGCAACCAAATTTATTCCAAATTTCTTGTGCATATTTGTACTCGTCATCTGCAATATTTTCATTTTTTAACTGAGAGTAAAATTTATCTTTGTTAGGAAGAGAAGTTTCATCAAATCTGCTCCAGTCGTCGAGATACTCATTCGGAAGTACACCTTTTTTTGTCAGAGAGACGTAACCTCCACCAAAGCAACTTTTTAAATTATTGAAACTGCTACAACCTTTTACAAGCTCATCTAATGGCATCTACGGGTGCTGCCATAAATTTCAGACTGTCGATGAGACTTAATTTGACAAGTGTAACTGACATATACTTTTCATAATTGTTTGGAATACATTTTATTATATTGTTTAATTTTGGTTTAGATTTAATTTCCTCATCGCCAAATGCTTCGACAATGATATGACTATCATAACCACGAACATTATGTAAAACGACAAGAATAAAATCTGGCGCATGAAATTTCAAATTAAAATTGTCATGTGCTGCTCCGCGATATTGGCCGGTTAGATGAAAGTGATCGCACACTTTATCGCCAGGCATATGTTTCTCACAGATATGACAGTTAACTGCCTCATCAAAATCAAGTTGTTGTTTGGATGTTATTTTTATTGGAGCTGTTTTAGATAATCTGTTGAAAATTTTATTAACATCGTCCATTAAATGTTTTAGTAACCACACGGCAGGACTTTTACTTCTGTACAATTTTATTGGACTTGAAAATGTATCGTTAGCGCAAAACACTAGTTTATAAGCTGCTCCACAGGGAACATGCTGTTGTATTTTTCTGGTGCTTGATTTATTTGGATCATTTTCTGCGCCTGCTACAGGGATAAGTAGACTCTCGAAGTCAACGTAAATAACAAACAGAATATTTAATTTACGATTATAAGTTTTAAATTTTAATGCTTTTTCTTTTTCTCCTGGCATTGTGATTTTTTGAACATTAACACAGAATTTAAGACGATCTTGCAGTTTTTCATCTTTAGAAAAACCTTGTAAACAACGGTAGCAGAAATATTTCTTATTTTGATCTTTATTATATTGTCCTCCAACTAGGCCGTTAAAGTTTTTTATCCAAACGTATTGATTCTTATAAAACAGTAAGTTTATTGTCGATTGCGAAGCTTTCTCTGAAATATACCTTGGATAAACATTTTCACGCTCGTCAAGATCAAATATATTAACTAAAATATTATTTTGCTTTTCAAACTTTGGTATTTGATATTCTGCAACTGGAAAGTAAATGCCATTAAAATTTAATTTTGATACGTGACTAAAATACTTGTCAACATGATCAGCATTTTTTTCCAGGAAACATCGCAGAAAAAATAGCCCACTGGAAACATCTGTTATCAAAGTTCTTTGCGGGTATACAGCATTTTGTGTTGTTAATTTTTTGAGGGAGATCAACGTGAGAACTACTGCGAATTACGTTACATCTCTCCGTGTGAGATAAAACTTCTTTAATCATTTCAAATTTCCAACCTGATCCTGATGGAGTAAATTCCTCCAATTTTGTATTTATTTCTTGATATATTTCATCAGCGACTAAGGAAATATTTGTTCCAGATAATATTTTTCGTGATTTAGCTGTTAAATATGTTTCTGTAATCTCGTTGATGAAATCTACATTTTCAGGTTTATCTTTTAAAAGTGCATGTAACTTTGATAAAATAGCATGATAGTATTCTATTAGCTTGATACTTCTATGAACTGCAAGTTCTTGCGTTACAATCGAATACAGAAGATGAAACAAATTTGTAGATTTAAAATGTGCTAAAATATTTTGATTATCAAACCGATAGCTGTTGTCAAATCCTGTAAAAGCAGTGGCTATTTTTGTAGGTTCTCCTATAAGTCTCTTTTTGGCTATATCTCTCAATTTCAGCATTATATTTACATAACATTTTATATATTTAATTGGAGAATTAGAATTTTCAATTAAGATATAAAAATGCTTATAGTAAAATGAAACCAAATCTGACAAGCGCAAGCTAGCAAGAATATATAATGTTCATCCCAAGTATAACTAATACGCGGGAAATATGTTAGGGTCGGTGATTCACGTCAAATACGGACAACCGTTTGGTAAAGCAACACCAGCTGGTTATAAGATTAGCGTCAAAGGTGATAAGGCTGAGAGAGTTGAAATACTAAGGAAAGATTTTATTTACACATTGTTTTGTGATGAAATTCCAGTAGGGCAGCGAGTATATCATGTCAACGGCGCAGTTATTGATGATAACATTGAAAACTTGTCTTTACAAGATGAATTTCAACCGCATCCCGTGTTCGACTTTTACGAGACGAATGATAATGGAATTATTCGAGAAACAAAAACGAAAAAAGTTGTTGGTTTTATGAACAACAGCGATATCTCATGGTAACTCTTAGAGGAACAAAAACAAATTTTGTTAATTATTATATGTTAATTATTATAGCCATCGTCTTGTTTACGAAACGTTTAACGGATATATACGTAACGGTTTAGTAATAGATCACGTCAACGGTATTAAAACAGATAATCGTCTAGAAAACCTCGAACTTGTCACTCAACAAGAAAATAGCAGACGAGGACGAGGTTGTAATGGGTTAAATTTTAAATATCCAGCAAAACCTGATATTGCGGTAAATCTGGAAACCGGTGAGCAACTAAAATTTCCTTCGATAACAGCTGCAGCAAAACATTTTAAAATTAATTCTGCAACAGTCAAGAGAGTTGCAGATGGAATGACAAATACAGTAACATCACAATCAACCTTTGATAGAATCATCTTCAAATGTGACGATTAATTATGTTTTCTAGCTCAGTTTTGGAAACACAATTATGAGCAACAATAAAACATCATCTTTGTTAAATTTTAACGTGATAAACGTTCTGTCGTAAAGTTCATTTTTTTTCTGCCGCTGTTAGCAGAATCTTATTAGAATCACCTTGCATAACGATAACGTCAACATAATAATGACTATACCCCGACAAACATTTTTGCACTGCTTCGGCTAATTCTCCATTATTTAATATATCAACTTTCTGATGATATTTTATCTCGTTAGTCATCTTATTATAATAAATTAGATACAAATATATTATAATATGGACTTGATGAAACGGCTTGCTGATATTTACGCTGATGATAATGTTACAGCAGGAGATGCTACAGTCGTAAATAAACACGACTCAGTTGATTGCACATAGGATGACATTCTACTTAACAACGACGACGGACAAAATGAGATCGTAGGTGTAGTTGACAAAACAAAAATGCAGCAGACCGTCACCTGGTAGATATAATGTAAAATATCATATCACAAAGAAAATTTTGAAATTTAATTTTTCAGTAGATTAAAATCAGTCCTTTTGGAGGCTGATAAAATATTATAAATTAGATAAAAATATATTATAATATGGAGCTGAAGAAACATCTTGCTGATATAATCGCGGACGATACTTTTACAGCTGGAGATGCTACAGTCGTAGATAAACACAATTCGGTTGATTACACAGAGGATGACATTCTACTTAACAACGACGACCAACAAAACGAGATTGTAGGTGTAGTTGATAAAAAAAAATTACAGCAGACCGACACCTATTAGATATAATGTGAAATATCATATCACAAAGAAAATTTTGAAATTCAATTTTACAGTAGATTAAAATCAGTCCTTTTGGCGGCTGATAAAATACTTTTTAAACATTAGAATTCTAGACTGACAGAAAAATATAAAATTCGATTTTATATTTGTCAAAATATTTAACCTAATGACGATTTCTGACGATCGCAGACGATATCTAATATCGTTATGTGAGCCAATAAAATGCAAATCTGTCAAACGTAAATACGAGGCAATGTACAAAAACACTATTTCATAATTTGTTTGGTTGGTATCCAACTATTAAATTTATCGCTATAACCGCGCCAATTGACAAGGCTTTTATTACCTTTTCCTGATAACTTTTTCAATAACAAATATATCTTGATCAGTTTTTTTGTAGTTCCTGCTCGTAAAAACTACCAGTTTTAGGCTCACCTGCTAGATTCTTTAGCGTATATGTTACAGGTATTGTCAGTAAAACTTTATCAACAACAAATACTTCTTCGCTCCAGTTTGGGGTAAATCCTTTTCTAAATGTTTTTTTCGTCAGAGAAAGTCTAACTTTATCACCAACTTTAAATTTATGTCTGCGGTACATGTTTTCATTTGCTAATATTGGATTTTTAATTGCACCATTTGGTGACATTTTTATTGATTTGTGCTTCGTGTTATTGTATTTATCAACAATCTGCTGTAGATCGTCAATATATTTATGTGTATTTTTAGCTGTCAAATGTTTATATATCAGCTCGTTTAGTGTACGATTAAATCGCTCGACGATAACGCTTTTTCCTTCATTTCCCGTAACATATTTTTTAATGTTATTTCGTTCCAAAAATTGCTCAAATTTTTTATTAAAAAAATCCGCTCCGTGATCAGTCCAAATTTTATTTGGTTTTCTATCCGTACTTCAACTTCATCTACAACTTTAAAATGATATTCATTTGGAGCGCCATCAGCGCCAACGTTAAACTGAGCAAGATTTGACACACCAACTAAATCTATCGCCCAGATATCGTCAACGGCGTTTGCGACAACTTTACGGCGTGGAAAGGTTTTTTTTTTTAGGTTTGTATAATTCAGCTGCAAGATCATCATAGAATTCTTTTCTAAGACCTAACGTATATTTTATTCCTGTCAATCCTTGAACTAACCTTCTAACAAGTTGTTCTCTCATATTTACAGGTTTCATATCTTTAAATTCATCTAGCATTAACTTATCACAGCCGTGCTTATCTTGCTTATAAAGACGATAACAAATATCATGACTCATTGCTATTGTTGCATCAACTTGATTATAAAGCTCTTGTCCTGGTAATGGATTATCGTTTTCTTCTAACTGTTTGTCCAGTGGATTGTACTGCCCAGTGTATTTGTGGCCTGGTAATGTCCAACCTCCTTTTAGTTTTGGTAAATTTCCAATAAACTTGTGGATGTCAATACCGCTGCCAATTACTTCACGGCGATTGCATGATTGACAGTAGGTAACAATTTTATCTTGTTCGATACAAAGGTCCTTAGCACAATCACAATTACATTTCATTTTAGTTTTTAATTGTCGACAAAATATGTGTTAAAAATTTATAAATCTGACAATAATTTATAAATTTTGACAAAATTGTTGCTTTTTTTTTTACTAATTTTTGGTTAGAAATCCTGTTTTTTTTTTAATGAAAAATGGTTTAAAAAATCAAAGAAAATCAGTCCGATTTCTTATTTTTTTAAAGTCAAACCTGGAGCGATTTTGTATTTGATTTTTTAAATTTTTTGATAAATGTTATAATCTCTTGCTAAAAAAAAAAATCATCAAAATCAACAAAAAGAGACAAAATATCAGCTAAAAAAAAAAAATTATACCAAAGTTTTTCGTTTTTATAAAAAAAATCTAAAAAAACCAAATATAAAATCCCTCGAAGTTTGACCCTCAAAAATATTTACCTTCGCCAATTATTCATCTACAAAAATAACTCCTGCTCCAGTTGTCGATTTCAAAAACGTACTTGTTTTTCTACCGCAAACAGAACAAACACTTTTTAACATTATTCTATTAGTTTTTGTTTTTTCCGTTGTCTAATCTTTATTCTCTGTTTTAGTTTTACATTTGAGACAGTATGTTGAGATATTCCTTAGTTTAGATAAAATTAACCGCAATCTCATCATTTGCGTGAGAAGGTTGCTTGTCAAATTGTAAAATGAACTTTAAAAATTCAGAGGATTCAGACATCTATCGGATAAACATAATATAATAATAACCACAGGCGGATGTTCCAACCGGCGTTAGTTGCTTAGACGAGTAATTTATTTTTTTATATTTTTTAAAAATATATTTTTTTATAAGATCACTCGGAGGAAGTCCGAACGAATCATACTAATTATTATCGTAGACAGCAACCCAGTGAGTGCCGGACCCATCATTGAAGTTTTGTATATTTACAACGCACGAACCGCCTGCTGGTATATTATCTAATCCGTCCTTAGAATACACTCCGAGAAATCCGACAATGTCATTCAAATTTTCAATTCTATCAAAATTACTCAAAGGCGTCTGGTGCCTGGTAGAGTCATTCCAAGTCCTATCCCTAGCAGATTTGGAATTAGACTGCCTGGTAATCCCGCTAAAAGTGGAGCGAAAGGAATAATTCCTCCTTGTTTTGTTTTTCTTGGTGCTCGCTCGCTGACGTTTTGTTTTCTTGTTTTTTAGATTTTGTCGCTTTGGCTGGCATTTTTGTTTTTTATTGTTACATAAAATTTGTTTGATTCCATCGCCGGATATCGCTTTTGTAGTTGCTCCAGATACTATCACTGATGCTGCTGCTAGTCCCAGTGCTCCCAGTAAAGGTAAAATGTTTGGTATTGTGCTAGCTATTACAGGAAATGCTGGTCCAAAAAATCCGCCTAGTTTTGACATCGCTGTTATTTGTGCAACAGACAGTTTGAGAACAAAGGGTTTTCCCTGATTAAGTTTACTGATTTGCTATTGAGTTACTTTCACTGCGGCGACTTTGTCAGTTGTTGGGGATATCATTACAGAGACAGAATTACGTTTGGCAACGGCTGCTGATAATATTTTAATTTGACCGGGCGTTACGTATATTTCTCTGGTTGTGTATTCCGTTTTCATTTTATACTTGTTTATTAGATTGAACTTGTATAGTCATCCCTCCCTTGGTCGCATCAATGTTCAAAAATATATCACTGCCCACTAGCGCGTATTTTGTTCGGCTGGCATTACGCCAAGCGTCCTAGTGACTTCAATATCAACAGTCGCTCCAATAACTCGTTCGGAATATTTTGTTCTGCTGGCAGTACGCCAAGCGTCCAAGTGACTTCAATATCAACAGTCGCTCCAATAACTCGTTCTGAATGTTTTGATACGTCAAAATAAAAGATAGGATAAAGTGATCGAAATTCCTCTACTGATATCTGAGAAACACTGTCCGCGTCCTGATATTTTTGCATAGCCTCCATAAGGTACATATACGGCCTAGAAATGTTTCTGGAGGCATCCACAGCAAAATTGCATTCGATTGCACGTCCGGGATATTGTTTAGAATTTACTCTAACAAATATTCGTTTGACATCAGGGTTATAAAATAAGGAGTTGTTCATTTCTTGATCATTACGACGTGCCTGTCGTTGAAATACAACGAACAAATGTCGAGGTAATTGTTCGCTTGACGTAGTTATAACACGCCAGGTGTAATCGGTTGAGTTAGGAACTGCTATTAGGTAAATTCTGTTTTGCTGAAAATATATTTGTTTTCGTGTAAACGGTTAATAATGATTCGAGTTCCATCGTTTTAGCTACAGATGGGACAACTCGTGGTATCCTCAGCGCTAATCTTGTAATAGCAAACTGTCTTTCAGCTACTCCAGCAGCGTGTATTATACAATCGTTTTGATCAGCTCGATCTAAAATAAGTGTATGTTTTACTCCGCGAGAAACTTTGTTATATTCGTGGCAAAATCCAAATATTGTACTTAACGGAAGCATCACTGTTATTTGGCGAGATTCTGCGGCAAATGCTTGTCGTTTTATCATGTCCCTCGTTGTATTTTACATTACGTGTGCTAATAACACCGTTTATTAAGTTTAACATAGCGACTGCATCTGCGGCTGCACCTGGTGGTGTTATACTAAGATTATTACACGCTTGTGTCAGCGAGACTCTCACAGAATTTTGCATCTGCCGCTGCAGCTGGTGGATTAATACCAAATTTTACAGCATTTGCTATAAGAAAAATTCTAACAATTACTAAATCTGCAGCAGCGTCAGCGCCGTGTGTAAGAGCACCACCTGAAATAAATTTGCCTGAAGCAGATAAACCAAGTCCAATATCTTTAAACCACATCTTATTTGTGGCTACTGATCTCAAATAATCAGCGCTGAAATAGACGATAATTTTAGTATTGTACTTGCTATAGGCAAGTGCATTGAAATATCTTCCACAGTTTGATTGGCCAGTTGGTACCGTGCACTTTTAAATAAACTCCATCCGTTATTGACAAGTGCAATTTCTGCACCAGCTGCAATATCATCGCCTATCGCAGTTTGTAACTGACCACGCACCTCTAATACAACCTTGTGCGGCAACAGAAACATGTCCTTGTCTCTTGTGTTAAAAAAGTTCTGACGCCAGCTTTATTTGGTTCGTTTGAGTTTTCGTCGAGATACTCAACGTACTCGAATTCTGTCACTGTGTCGGTGGTATCATGTTCTTCAGAAAGATCGAGATAATTTTTAACTGACATTATTTATTCTATAATCTACACAAAATTGTGCTGCACACAACATTTCAGCAACTAAAAATCAGCAGGCGCTATTTATCTTGTTTTCTTTACAAGTTTGCACATTACCTCTTCACCACGTGTTGACAATAATTTTTTGTTGTAGGTGTCATAGCTCGTTCTGTTTCCACTGTTGGTGCAATATCTGATATTGCTCGTTTTATCTCCGCGTTTGAAGGTTGGCTGCCTTTAATTTGTTCAGCGATCTTTTGTCCCACTGCAGTGTCAGCAGTGCTAGCAATAGCTTTACCAGCGTCAAGTGCAATTGGCGCTACTTTACGAGCAATTCCTGGGAAATTTTCAGCTATTTGTGTAAATATATTTCCAAAATATCCGCACACAATTTTTCTTCTATAAATTTTCTTTTGTCTCATCTTGTTATTAAATTAGGTTTACAAAATTTACGCTTACAATCATGAAGTGATCGCGCGTAGATGTAAGTAATGCGTGACAATTTCATTGTTAAGATTTATTTTGTCGTCCTGATTGATCTGTTAGTTGCATTGTTATGCTGGTTATTTGATTTTCAGGGGTAATCGGATAGCATATTATTTGTCGGGGAGTAATTTGCATTAGTGACCCAGGCGGGACATCTTTTGAAAAACGATAGATTGTTTGACCTTGACTTCCTAAAGTTGAATAAGACCTGATACAATAGACCAATTGATTAATATTGTGTTCACTTGTGTTATGTTAACTGGCACATCTCCGTCATACGATACATTTTGTTCTACCACACTGCCGTATTGTTAGCTTTTAAAACCTAATAATGATGCGATGCTAGTCACTGGTGAAAAATCGATTATCAAACTATTTTTAATGTGATTCTGGCTCGTAGCGTATTATAGTTAGAACTTAATGCAAAATTGTCTGCGGCAGTGTATTTTGTTATCAGCTCTCTTATCGTTTTGTTGAGATCAGTTACATTATACGCCATCCCTGTGGTATTCAAACTGATACCCAAGCACCAGAATTAAATGTGAAGTCGTCGTTGACATTTGTTTTTACATTTGCCATATAATGCCATACCGTAGCAGATATCAATCCGATTTCGTAGTGTTTACCAAGATCTAGTATTATTGGCGGATTATAGTGGACAGAAACGTTTGCACTTTCACTCGTTGTTTGTGACGAGTCCAGTAATAATATTGTTGACATTAATATTAAAGTTGTTAGATACGATCGCTATGTAAAATTGCGTAATCGTCTGATGTTAGCAATCGGCTCGATCTAAGATTATCTAATATATCTACAATTTCGTTTTCAGTACTTTCATTAACAGCTTCATTTGCTATTATTAATAATATAAGTCTGTCAACCAATTCTGCGTTTGATGCAAAAACTCGGACACCAGATCCGGTTCGTTCCTCTGGTAATCTTTTATCTCGTTCATTTTCGTACTTATCAAACAATCTTCTAAATGTTCATCCTTTACCATAACCTCCTGGTTTAGTTCGGTATTGGTAAGCTGTATTATTTAAAATATTAGCAATTACTCTCTCATTATGTCTAACATAGCCAACATTTCTCCACCTGCTTTAGCTTCTTTAAGCATTTTTTCAGCTGTTAAAAATGATTAATTTTATCGTTTAAAATTATTTGTAGTTTTTTATAGTCTTCATCACTCCATTTTTGAATGTTATTAAGATTGTTAGACTTGTCTTTCATCAAATATTTTTGAATAAACTCTAAAACTTCGGAATTATCTATTTTTGACAGAGCTTCTTTTCTGTAAAGTTTATCTGTTTTTCAATAGGCATTTCTCCAATGATAGTTTAATGTATCAGTTTTTGTTCCTCAGTTAATTGTTGAGTTTCTTTTGACAAATTTTCTATTAACTTCTTTAACTCTGCTGGATTAACCGTCAGTTTTGCTATCGCGTGTTGAAGCATAAGAGGGTTATTCATTAATCTGTCAAGTTCGGTTTGTCGTACAACAGGATCAGCAATATTTTTCACAAGTTTCTCTGCAATTCTTTTAGTTTCGTCTTTTGATCTTTTCTCAAGTAAACCTAACAGGCTTTTTCTTTTACTTTTTTTTAGTTCTTCTGGAGATAACTCAGATATTTATATTTGTTTGCCAAGTTCTGCTTCGGTAACTGGGTTAAAAAGTTTAGCAGTTTCTTCTTCTGCTTGAACTTGTCCACGACGAGCTTCTTCCACTTTTTTCTTAAAAGCAGCTCGAGTTGTAATAGTTTTTTTTAGTAATTCAATTGTTTGTTGATGCTTGTCCATTGTTTATTTTCTACGCTCTATAAAATTCGTCTATAGAAATCTGTTGATACAACAACGAAACATCTTAGCTGGATCACTCGCTAGTGTATCAAATAAAACGAAATTGTATTTGTCTTTGGTTGCCTGATGACATAGTTCAATAAATTTATCTTTTGTTACATCACCACATTGCTCGTTTGCAATATTTCTCACATCAACATTATCGAGTCCAGGAAATGATATAAAACATCCCGTATTTCGCCTAATAAATATGTCGACGTTGTAAAAACCTTGCGCTAGGTAAATCGATTACATTTTTTGTTACACGATAGTGAAAAATACGACTTAATCTTATTCATCTCCTCGTTGTTCAGCGGACAATCGTCAAATACAATTATCTTATGCTCAGACGAATCAAGTTTGTCAACTGGAATTAATTCATCTGGTTGTTTTATTAAAATATATCATCACCAGCGTCAAGCTCATCACGAACTTTATCATTGTACTCGCTCAATAATTCGTATTTATCATGTTGTGGGTTAATTGTGTAAATATATACCTAATCGTAGTTAAAGTTATCGTTGAGTAAGAGATTTAATAATAAATTTGTTTTACAAGAGCCTATGCGACCAACAATAAGATAATGACAATCTGAAAGTTCGTTATTACGTTTATGTTTGAGTAATCGTTCGGTATCAAAATTTAATATCGATGACTTCGCCATTGTTGTTATATAATTTTATGTCATATAATTTATATAATATGACCTATTATACAAAGTTTGGAACAGCAATTACAGGAGACGAACCAGTGATAACTGATACGTCATCATTAGTCAAAAAAAAACCCGGCGACACAATGACATGAAATTTATTAATGTCAAATCAGCGGGTACTTGGTTTAGAAGTAGATTATCCGCCACCAATGGTCGATCTTATTCAAGCTGTAAGTTATTCACAACTGAAAACGATCGATAATAACAAACTTTCACTGACAGGAGGAACTTTAAGCGGTAAATTGGATATGTCAGGAAAAAATTAATAAATTTGGAAACCGTGTATCCGCCAGCAAACTTAAAATCAAACCCAACCGGTAAGTTACTTACAGTTGAAATACGTGGATAATAACAAGCTTGATCAAACCGGTTTAACGGTTACAGGTAATATTAATATGTCGAGTAAAAAAATTTATTGGGTTGGAAACTGCATATCCACCAGCAAATGTTGATAGTACACAAGTGGTGAGCTATGCGCAACTAAAATTTGTTGACGATAACAAGCTTAATAAAGCTGGCGACACAATGACAGGTTACCTGATAATGAGCAATAACTAAAATATAACTGGATTACCAATAACTTCGCCTCCAGTTGATGATACCGATGTTATTAGTTACGCTCAGTTAAAAGAAGAACTCACCCCGTATTTAAAACGATCCGGTGGACCAATGTCAGGAAACATAAATATGAAAAATAACAAAATAACAACGACATATGTTCCAGTTAACCCTAATGATCTAACAAATAAAGCGTACGTTGATAGTATATCTAGTGGTGGTATGAAACGAACCAAAAACAATGTTGGATATATTCCAACACATTTGAAGGCAACTGATAACCGAGTTGGGTTTGAGGTGAGCGAAATGACATATTATCCTGAAAATTACCCTCATTACGCTTTCCCTGATAGACAGGAATGTACGTCTGACGGAGAAGTTGAAAACTTTTGGATTAAAATTTAATGTCCCATTGCAGTTACTATTTGGCAATTTCATTTGCGAGGTCGATTAAACTCTAGTGTTGGTCTAATTTATAATTGGCGATTGGAAGGATCAAAGGATTATATCAACTGGACAACGTTCTATGATGCAACAAACACAAATATTTCAACAACACAATATTTTACGATTCCGACTGCAAATATTGTTAACAAGTACTTATATTTTCGAGTTTACGTTGTCACTACTGAACATCCGTTTCCAGGATTGACAGCATTTCAAATATATACACTGGATGATCAAACTGAATCTAATGTTATAAAATAAGGTCACAACCACCAATTATAACCGTTGCGAGAGAATTTTATGATAATATTTTAAACCCCAACAAAGATGTTGGAATTAATACAATAGCAGAAGTAATCCAAGATATGAAAAATACCAGAGTTGAATTATTAAACAGTTCAAGATTGCCAGAAAATCCTGGTAATTTTTTTCGCGTGATGTATATGTGAGGACCACAGCTGAAAGAAGCAATGAAAACTTTGATATAATAAACAGATACTGTCATCCTGATGATTGTCGAGAAGAACAAAAACAAATTGAAAACCTACTAAAAGTATTGCTTGAGTTTAATTCGAATAATATAAAATTAATAATTGCAACCGGTTTGATACAAACAGGAGCTTATAGTAGAAAAGCGCTGGAAGAAAGACGAGTAAACGAAAATCATAGTCGTCTTGACAAACTAACTGAAACTAAAATAACAAAAATAAAACGAAACAAGGAGTTATACGATAGTTTTTCAAAACGAGATATCTTTAAGTATCTCCGTATGTACTACCATGACAAGAAAACCCTAGTTAAAATCGTTGGCATGACAGTAGATACGGAGTTAATTATTAAAGTGTACTCGAACGCAATTTTACCAATGATACGTAGAAAACCAGAATTCGACCCGATTATTATTAATAAATCTCTAGAGATAATAAAAAATGTTGAGAAGGAAATTGATAATTTCAGTGATATTGAGCGAGAAAAGTTGTTTGAAGAAGTCGGACAAACAAGGTTGGAAGAAAAGATTGATTCTTATTACGACATAAGTGAAGACGATGATGTTCCAGTTCCATCTCTCCAACGCTTTAGACAATTGTTAATACAAAGTTATTACACTGAAGTTGAGAAAATACTCACGAAACCACATGTAAAATTAATGTTAAAAGTAGCTTATGTTATTGGTCTTCTCACAATTGAACGAGATAGACTACGAAAAGTAATGCTAATAAATTTTATAGCCACATACGCAATTATCAGACAATATCTTATAATAAAGGATTATACTTTGGATCAAATAAGCTTGGTACTTGGGTTTATCGATGAAACAGAAAGAAAATACGGTACTTTGGTGAATAAAACAGATTGGTATGAATGCGATTAGAAAGTAGAAAAAACGTTTGATTCCTACAGTTGGTTCAAGAAAATTGAGGTATTGACAGATAAACGATATAAGAATACTTTGTCAGATGTTTACGACACGTACAGATATTTTATAGCTGATCCTAACAATAATAAGTTTCGTAGATTTCTTGATTCGATTGTTGGTACTAGAACTTCATTGCATAAAAATTTTAAGCAAATATTGTATAATGAAAAAAACAGATCATCGATTTCAATCATATGTCAGAGGTTATTCCAAAACAAGATATTGACGCACTAATACAATATTACAAATTTTATCATAAAAACCTCTGGTGTGTAAAACAATATTACAAGTATTACAGTAGAATCCTTCGAATAATATCATATTTACCACTGCTCATGACAAGCTCTGGTATAATCTCAAGTGGAGTACCATTAAATCCGTTCTTGTTAATAGTATCAGGTGTTGGTATTTCTCTTTCAACAGCGTGTAAAAAAAAATGAGCCTCGACTTGAGACCAAACATAAAAATGCCTGCAACACAGCAAGCATCACTTATAAAAAATTACTTTATCAGATACGATCTTATTTGCGAGGCGTAAAATATGGTATGGACGATTTAATACGCGAGTTTCGCATTATTGACAGTATGTTAACAGATATTCTGCCAATAAGATTCAGCATTCATGAAAAAAAAATATCATAAAATATGTTGACCGATCATCACCACTACTGTTTATTTTTATTATTATTCAACATAACGGTTATAGTAGAAATATAAAAGAAGATTGTCTAGATCAGCGACCCACTTAACCCACAAAACATATTTTGTCAGAATATATGAAAGTCATTATTTTGAGATGACAAAATGTCAACATAGAATGGTTTTGGAGGGGGAAGGGGTCTCTGAGCTAGAAACCTTGTTTACTATTACTACTACTATATATATATATATATATATATATATATATATATATATATATATATATATATTCAGGTCTAATTAAATTAGTACAGTTGTTAATGAGGTTTGTCGATGCTATATTGCATCTTTGCAATATCTTATAGACCTTAACGTATTCTCCGTAAGATATACATATGTCAGGTATGGCATTTCCCAAGACATTATAAGTAAGGTGAGATTATTTGCATGTTCTATGTTTCACTATGCACATTGAGCTGAATTTTGCAAAGAAGACAAGAAAAACAAATAAATAATCAAACAAGAAAGCATTTATTATGGTGATAAATGTTATCACGACGTTACCTATATCCATCAACTAAGCAGTAAGATGAATTATCCCTTTGCATTCAGAACAAATGTGATGAATTACATTTATCCTTTCAAAATAAATGATACCAGTTATGTAT